>OX243830.2:30984200-31219200 GCA_945859575.2 Herminia tarsipennalis
TTAATTATAAAAATTTTAAATTTTTTTCATTTAAACAAAAAGTCATTAAATTTCTGCTATTCATCGATAGATGGCAAAACTAAAAAGTATCACCGCTGTGGTCGGAGTGGGGGGTGTTAGGTTATTTTCGTTACGGAATTTCTGGATTCGGTCTCCACGCTCAAGGCCCGCGATAGAAGCTATGCATATAGCCTCAAAATCTTCCGATACCTACTTTTGTCACACAACCATCTACCACACATTTGTAAGACCCTGAAGTAAAATTGATGTCTTGTTGTCAGGTTTAGGGCCTAAACCTCACAATAAACAATGATTTTACTGCAGTAATATAGTCTGTAGATAGTTGTGAAGTTGTGTTTGTTAAGTGATAGGTGATTAAGGGTTAATGTATTATTTTTTCCAAAACTGATATTACAAAGTTATTTAGTGCTATGTAAAGAAGCCACAACCGAAGGTTATTAGTATTCTAAAAATCGATACAGGCTGAATGATTGATTTGCACCTATACATGATAGGTACAAATCAATCAATCAGCCTGTATCGGTCCACTGTTGGACATAGGCATCTAAAAATTTACGTCACAACACCCGGTGCTCCGCTTAAAGCATCCAATTCATCCCAGCGATCTTCTTTAGGTCATCTCGTTCCACCTGGCTGAAGGCCGTCCTACCTTATGTTTACCAAGTCGCAGTACCCACTCTAGAACTCATTTGCTCCAGCGGCCATCGATCCTTCAGCAAATATGGGTACAAAAATATTCGGAACTTATCAATGACTCAATGCCAAGTGAACCAAAAGCGATGCTAAGCCAACACTGCTTTTTAATCAGTCTTTTAAACGTATAATTTGAAAACAAACAATGAAATCAATTCAAACATAGAAACCACAAGCACAGTAACACCTTAACCCTTTGTCCCAACTTTACAACAGCCCAATATAGTCATAAACTAAACATTTCATTGGGGAAAGGTACCCGCAATCGCATATGCAAATGCGACTACATGACACGGGGTGAAGTCGCCCACGTTGGCCCGGGGGACTTAATGTTTTCATCCATTAACTGTACCGAGCACTTATGAAATTCGTGGACGCGATCCGAATGAGATTAGATGGGCTAGCTGACATGTTTCTCTTTGTAAGGATGCCAGGCGTGGATATATAAGTTTTCTACACATTATAGTAGGCACAAGCCCCGGCTTCATTTAGTCAACTAATCCTTTGACGTTTTAATAACCACGGCACAAAAACCACAAACAACAAAATAATTAAAACAAGAAATCTATATATTTAAAAACCAATGTTTTTATCTATGTGTTCCGAAACGATTGATCAGATTGTGATGAAACTTTAGCAGAATATGAGAGTGTTCCTGGCTTCAAAAGCCACAGCGAAGCGTGGCCGAGTTTAGCTAGTTATTAAATAAAAATATACCATGATTATAGTTTATTATATGAATAAAATATCAGTTCCATAATTGAGAGTTGCTTAACCTAGCATATATCGTCACATATTATTATAATTATTATTAGGTGCACTCCTTCTGACGCAGTTCGGTAAAAATAAGAATTCCAATTGTTTCGTTTATTTTTCTTCGCTTTTTTTTAAGTATTTTTTTTATTATTTTGGGGACATGGCAACCCCATCGTACCTTTTTACAAATAATATTTTCTATTTCACAACATCAAAATTATAAATATAACCCTGAGAGATTTTATGACCTTGATGTTAACTGATAAAGTATTGTAACTAACTCACACAATTTTTGCAGGTCTATGAATGTGAACTAGATAATATACTTTGTACTTGACCTTCATATATCTTCTTTGTTCAGCTTTAGTTCGGTCATCAGTGAATCTCTCTCATTTTTATTCCTGACACAATCCATAAACAATTTCTTCGCTTTAAAAAATGGATTTATGAAGGGACTTATCTATGCCATTGACTGTACATATGCCTTTTCTATTAAAGACTGTAAATATGCCTTTAAGTAAACGTGAATGAACTGTATTTAAACTGTATTTAATAGAAGTAGGTGTACATTGACAGCCCTATTCCTTCCTTCGTTACCTGGTTGATAGCACCTCGGGCGTCTTGCGTCTTAGAAACGACCACTCATAATAGAGCTCTGATTAAACATCACCCGACTCATAACACACCCAATTATTTACCGAAAGAGGGGGTAGGAGAAGGTCAAATTAAACCGGTTCATGTAAGTCGGGCTTAACTGTATTTGCTAATGGAATCCAGATGTGTAGATGAACACCGTTCTGTGGGCAACCATAAATAGGTACACGATGTATAACTATAGATTTATATATGATATTATCGAATTACCAGAGGAAACCATGAAACGGTCTCTAAGTTACGCCGAGATTATTAAAGGGAATTATTTCAGTAGATATCTTGTTTAACTTTAGCTTTATATGTAGCTCTAATCTACCGAATATACACCGTGAACTTGTAGTCGTTTTGGAGCGGAAAATTTTGAACTCCAAATCAATAACCTAGTCTATAAAAACATCGGTTTAAGAAAAAAAAAATGTTTAATAAAACTGAAATGAATGTCTTTTACGGAAAATAAATGAGGACTTGTACTAACGCTTACTCGATTTCACATAATAAGAATAGGTACTACAATCATAAGATAGATGTCTTTCATAGTTTTCCATCACCTAAAACTGCGCTACTCGCCGCTTTAGGCAATTTAAAAATTAAAAAAAAAAAAAAAAAAATATTAAACTAATATTTTTTAGGACTAGGTTATTGATATGGAGTTCAAAATTTTCAGCTCCAATAGGACTACAAAATCTCGGTGTATGAAAATCACTTTAAATTGAATGTAAGTCTACTTTAAAAAAAGATTCAAATTTATTTCGTATTCTTGATGTTTATGATGGCTACAAAAGCTTAAAATAAATATTCAATATTTTTCCAGTATTTTTTTTTTCGTGGCCTACCAATATACCTGCTTGTTTAATGCTCCATTGCCTATTGCTATAGATAAATTGGCGCGGCGTATGAGTGTACGACTGCTGAGCAAGAGGTCCTGGGTTCGATTTTATTTATTTATACACGGGACACCACAACACACCACGACACAGGGTTTGTACCCAGCTATGGGAGTTATTTAAAAAAAAATAGTGAATATTTTCAAGCAAACAGTCTCAGACATTAAGTAACATCTTTTGAGCAACATAAGATCGTTATTGAAAGATTAGCAGTTCCCCTTTCATCTCCATATTTCACAAGGTACAAAATGTCAGGTACATTCATTATAAACAGCTTTACAAAACTTTAACTGACAGACTAAAGACTTAAGACGTGCCTTTCTAACAGCACTGCGGCAGACCCTTTTTGGCGCGGCGATGCGAAAACACAAGCCGACAGAAGGGGTCCCGTGTTTGACTCCTCATTTGGGCACAACAAGATAATTTGCTTGAACCTAAGTGAGCTTATACGGACATTAAATTTGTCAAGCTTAATAAAAAAAGAAAATTGGTTAAAAGTTTCTAGTGACAATTCGCATTAATCGTAAATGCTTTGATGGCTCTGACTTTTCATTAATTAAAAATCGTAGGCACAAGATACGTGTTGGGTTGATGAGACCTATATTCGATTCATATTAGTTGTATCGATATAAATCGGTATCAGACTATGTGCGACTTTGCACTGCAAATGTCAATTTATTAAAGTAATTTTTATAGGCATTTCTTGCCAATTACTTTATACATTTTTGAAAGATGAGTAGAGATGAGAGACGTCCAGACCCAGGAATCAAACCCGAGACTTCTGTAAGCCAAACCGGGGCCGGAATCGAACCACCTGTCTGGTCTTTGTTACTAAACCTCAAATTTCTCATTCCTTTCATGCTTTTCGAATTGGGCCCTCGCATGCGCCATCTAGCCGGTAGTTCAAGAACTATCACGGCTTTTGTTATTGCTTTACAAATTATGATGTCACAGGCCGAATACTATAGGATTTTTTTATAGGCATTTCTTGCCAATTACTTTATAAATACAATAATGTTATAACATGAGGATTACTTTTAATTTATGACGTGCCAGCCCCCGTAAGCCATTCTAATCTTAATTCTCACAGGTATTTAACGATTTTACTTATCTATGTTCGGCTCACCATTCGACATAGCCGTATGTCCCAAATACCTGCAAACTCGAAGACACATGGCTGGGAGCTACTCGGAGCCAGAGACCGTTTAATTAGACGGTTATTCGTAATCGAGAGAGACTTGATACATCGCGAGCCAACATTGAATTAAGGTAACTGTTGAATACTCATATATTTTAGTCAGTTAAGTATGAACTTAAAATTGAAATTTGTGGATTTTTGCTACTGAATTTCTGCAGGTTACAAAAACAATGAAATGTTATAAACATATGCTCTTTGTTAAGACTGAGTTTTTCTCTTAACTTCAAATGAAAAAAGAATAACGATTAATGTATTCTTTGCAATTGACAGCAACAGGCTGATTTTTTAAAAATGATTTTAATAAAAAATTACTAAAAACCGTCCAGGATGAAGGCACATTTGATGGCAAATGCGTCGGGCATAGTCGGTTAGTACGTTAGGCATTGACCTATCATCGATTTAATGTGTAAGTTTAAATGTTTTATCATCTTTTGTTCGTTATTAATACATAACCTGGACATAATGGACTACCTCTGTGGCGCAGTGGGAGTGTATCCGACTGCTACGCAAGAGGTCGTGGGTTCGATCTCCACCCAGGATAAAACTTTGTGTGATGAGCACGATGGTTTATTCTGTGTCTGGGAGTTATCTATAATATGTAGGTATGTATTTAGAAATACATAAGTATGTTTATCAGTTGTCTGGTTTCCATAGTACAAGCTCTGCTGAGTTTGGGATGAGATAGCGTTGTGTGAGTTTTCCCAAGATATTATTATTATTATATATAACCGAGAATCAGGCGTCTTTAGATTATTGTGGATCCACCCTAAAATGCGACCAATGCATGCGACGAATGCAACCGGTCGGCGCGCGCGGCGAAGGGAACAGTCTACTGCATATAGCTGTGACACCACACGCGCGCGCTTAGCTTACTTTGATTTAATTTAATTGTTGTAACTAATGGTTTAGTATTTATCTCTCTCGCATCTATCATTCATTTCATTCTCGCATATATCTCTAGCAGGATTTATTTATTATCAAAGCGTAGCGCTTTAATATTAACTACAAACGAGCCCGACTTTGAAGACACATAGCGCGCACGTTCGCGAACGGTCTTTTATAAATACGGGTGTACTGAAAAAAAAATTACTATAGCATGTGATGTTTCTATTTTATTTTATTATAAATATAATAATGTTTAAATAAAATAAAATAGAAAGTGCCAATATTGTCTTGTTTTATTTCTATTAAGAAAATAATAGGACGAGGTACCGACCCTTACATTAAAAATCATATCTTGACTACAATTCATTAAAATAAAAATATAAAAAAAAATATATCTGAATAACCTATTTAATTGACAATAAGTCAGAAATAAGAAATAACTTATATTCTTATCGTTTTCCGAGATAAATCAATAAAACCAAAGCGCGCGCCAAAAAAATCCCGTGTCTGCTCTCATACCGGCTCCCGGTATATCAGACGGGGACTTTGACGTTTCGCAGCTGTAGCATACGTGAGGATAAATAAATCCTGCTTGCTGTTATTGCATCCGGGTTCGATACTTGTTTATGCAATTCAAGTTAGTGTCGTGTATAACACTCATCACTACAAGTGTGAATCACAAAAATATTCTTGTCCGGTTCATTTTCTCTTTGTAACTACTCGGTCATTAATTAAAACATGGAAATTAACGCGATTTAGTAGTAGGTATTAGTATAATTTAAAAAATCAGATATAACTGTCTTGGGATCTTCCAGCATAAACCCTACCTAGATAAGTAACTAATCAAAATCAAGCATTTTAAAATACTTAATAGAATTATGACCAACAATATTTTCCTTAACGGTTTTTCCATTTTATATTAAAAAACGGTAAAAGTGGGGAAATAGTTTTCAAACCGATATTTTCGTGCACAATAAAAGAATTTTATACCATCATACGATTCGTTGATGCGTTTCTGATTCTGATCAAATTCTCAGAGTGCTGAACTATAAAATGTTTATATACCATCAAGATAAACGTATGTAGACGAACAGTAAAATGAAATCGTATTGAAAACTGAAAATAAAAAAAATGTTTAAGCAAAGAGAGACCAATCGGTCCATAAATTCGGTCAGATTGTTTTAATTCATAAATTGCTGAAAAATTACGAGTACGAATTAAAAATAAATGTATAGACAAAAGTATATTTTAATAAATTTTAGGATTGGAGAGAAAAAAATATCAAAGTGACGAAAACTCTCTCTTATAATCAATAATAAATATAATTATATTAATTATTGAAAAATCAATCCATATTTTAACACGTACTTTAATAATAATCCTGGTAGATAAATCCTGTAGACTAGAAATGTATCTTGTCATACGAACGTATGATACATGGAAGAATTACATATGATACATTAGATTACAAAGAGCGAAATAAAGAATTCAAAAATAAATTGTGAACTGTTATTCCTCCTTTACCCAGCAACTTTGCCAGATACATCTACCTACTATAATAAAATGAATCATAAGCTTCATTCATAAAAAACAAAGATAGAAACATAAATTTCTTAAACAAAAATCGAACATAGAACAATAACAAAAAGAACCGTTAAAACAAAACAGTTCTGTTCCAAAGAATTCATGCGTAAAGTTTTTCTACGGGGAAACCCCAATAGCAACATTCAACATGCACTTGCAAAAATCGAACCCTAACGTTTGCACCGAAGCGAGAGGGTAGCAAGCGGGAGAGTCCGACCGGAAGTGACGTTGCAGGTAGATAATAACCGTGGTTGGGCGCGCCACCCCAGCATTGTGCAGCTTCCGGTCCACGCGGGCCTCTGACAGCGATAATCTTCGACGTACGTAATTTTGAAATGGGATACAGAAATGATTGCAGTGTACGTGTTGTGAGATTTTCTTTATTTTTATTTTTAAAATATTGAAAGTTGGAGTCCTTCTTACTTTATTTACCTACTTACTCGTAGGTTACAAAATTCAGTTCTGATAGAATTTAGAATAAACAAAAAAAATAACTTTTTAACTTCTTCTTTAATTAAACTTTATATAGACATACTTATACTATTATATCTACTTATATAATCATATAATTTTACCGTTTCAATATTCTTTGAAAAGTGTAAAGTTATTTCGTTTTACTTATTAATTAATACTTAGATTTAGATTTCGTATAAAATCTAACGATCAATATATATACATATAACTAGAACAACTAGTAATTTTAGGCACAAACAAGCTAATGTAAAGCTAAATAATAATAAATATTGTTTATTTCTCACTAAAACCGAATTACATACTTAATTATAATAATAAATATAGCCATAGTGCAGGAATTTCAGTTAAGGATCTCTGGGGCCTGACGTCAACGAATATACTCTGAAACGTAACACGAGAAGTAATCGAAGTCTCGAGAATCTCTATACCTTCCCCTATTCTTTAAACCCCTTGCTATTCGGCAGCATGACCTCGGCACCCTGCAAACAGTCGTACACCTGCGTTCTATGCTCTTAAGTATACTCTCGACAAAACAACCTAATGAAACATAAACACTACAAGCTCACACCGCTTACATCGCTTACTGCGCTTAAAGCGCTCACAGGATATTAGTTTCATATGAGCTTTCTTTTATGTATGCTTGTTTCTTGATAATTAAATTTTAAATCTTAATTTCGATAAATGAAATGGGAATTTTAATCAAAGGAGATTTTAAATGGATTGCTAGTACCACACCCCAACATTTATAGTTATATTTTTAGGGTTCCTTAGCCAAAATGGCAAAACGGAATCCGGAAACGGATTTCGCCATGTTCGTCAGTCTGTCCGTCGTGCAGCTTAGTTCAGAGACTGTTAGTGCTGGAAGGCTGTAATTTTGCATGGATACACATATTACTTATGCCGACAAAGTGAAAGAAAAAAAAATAGAAAAAAAAATACAGTAAGTATATTACCCTATTTGTAAAGTAGGGATGTGATTTTTTTTCTCACTTACCCCATCGTGTGGGGTACCATTAGATAGATCTTTTAAAAACTAGAGGTAGGTACTTTAGAGTTTAAAGACCATTTTTCAATTTAGGGATTCGTTTGTAAAATATTAAGCTTTAAAGTACAAATTTATGTTAAAGTCAAGTGTCTCAAACTACTACTACTACATAGAAACAAACATCTTCGTTCAAGTCTGCATGATGCAGATAAGGAGTAGGGGTGTCACTAATCAAAGCGGCGGTAGCCTAATGGCTAAGGTATCAGTCTCGTAATCGTGGGTTCGAATCCTACCCATTTTACTACCGACGTGAACATACAAGCCTTTGAGCTTAGCTGGAGGGGTTAATAAGATTGCTAGTAATGTGGGGACTCAATCACACATTACAAATACAATAATTGCATTTTTGAAAGATAGAAAAATTTGAATACAGACTCAGGAATCGAACCCGAGACTTCCGTAGCCAAACCCCCGCTCGCTTCTGGCCCCGGTTTGGCTACGAAAGTCTCGGGTTCGATTCCTGAGTCTGAATTCAAATTTTTCTATCTTTCAAAAATGCAATTATGTATTTGTAAAGTCTTTGGCAAGAAATGACTATAAAAATTACTTCAATCACACATTGCTAGTTATCTATATATTAAAAAAAAAAAAAATCTACAATATCTGGTCTAACTAGGCAGAGCCTGCATTATAGGTACGACTGCCCTCATTAATAACATAGAAAGATATACATTTTTAAATATACATACGTGTATTACGAATAAATTACACCCAGACTAAGAATAAATACACGCGATCACACAAAGAATTAAACTGTGTGGGATTGGAATCCACGACCTCTACGTCCACGATCCACGATCTCACGTTTAGCAGTCAAATAAACTAATTATTAGCCCAATAAGCCAGTAAGTATAACATTACAAAAAAATTACCATAGATTTCAAAATATGTTATGACTAGATGACCCGCGCAACTTCGTCTGCGTAGATTTTCCATTGCTGCTCCGCTCCTATTGGTCAAAGCATGGTGTTATGTATTTCTTCTTTTTCCATAAATGGGCTATGCAACAGTAAAAAAAATAGTTCCTGAGATTATCGCGTTCAAACAAACAAACAAACTCTTCAGCTTTATAATATTAGTATGAGAATAAAAATTAAAAATAAACAGTTGTAAAAAGCGGTCATAACACTCGCCTCCCTATTCTAGTTGACACAGTAAATACTATCAAAGCTCGCCAGCCCTACCCTAAAAAAAAAGATAGAGTCTCAACTCATAAATAAAAATTTAACGACGAGGTAGCTGTACACATTTCAGTTTTAATTTTTTCTAGAAAAAAGTCCGTCTATCACCGGATAGGATATTCGAACTTTTTTCTCTCTTCCAATATACTGATATATATTCGGTATATTGGGAGCAATATTTATGGTGTGTTGTGTCCTCGCCATATCTCTGACTTTCCACACACTTCCACAACATTGAACGGCCATAAACTAAACAGGAAAAGGGACACTATAGGCCTTTAACAAAAAATATCGTTTGGACCCTTCGTTATTGCAGTTTAAAAATAAACTACGGAACGATATCTTTGTGAAAAATGTCCAGTGTTAAATGTCCTCTTCTAAATAAAAAACTTCAATAGATAATCTAGTGAACCTGTATTTTTTTCTTTCTAATTTTATAAAAAAAAATAACTGCCTGCCCGGCTACGAACGCTTGTCATATTGTAGTTTTTTATATATGTATATTCTTGAGTTATTAGATTATTGCAATTTCATCGTATTGATCTCTAATTTATTATCAATATAATATAGCTTATGTTACTCCCCGATAATATAGTTTTCCTATGGTAAAAGAATTTTTGAAGTCGATCCAGTAGTTTTTAAGTTTATTCGTTACATACGAAAATTCAAAAATAAAAATCTTTCCTCTTTATAATATTAGTGTAGATGTAAAAGTAAACTTAAACTCAATATCTATAATAAAAAAAATAAGGTTAAGCGGCAGTTCCAAGTGGCTCATGAGAAGAAGCTGCCAAGAAACTCGTGGGCCACTCTTTTAAAGTCTTCAAGTTTTTCTTTACAAAAATAAATTTTACTATTGATAGGTGCCTGCCCCAGTTTTGTACTGATAAGAAAAAGATCTTCTGTCTCGCTCACCCACTCACTTTAATAATGAGAACTTGTTTAACCCAAAGTTATCAATTATTATAACATAGTTCAATCTATTATATTTTTAAAAAATGTCAGTACAATTAGAAACAAACTACACTCAGTCATGGATCCAGTATTTATTTACAAATTTCTCAAATCTCTGTACCGATATAGAAATCAAATCTTCAACCATTTATACGTTTGTATGCTCTAACTTATCCACTAAATATTAAATTTAACCTAACCATCAATCAAACCATTACCCAACACATAAACTGAATATCGGAAAAGTTGGAACTAGAATTACACAGGCTTTTCCCAACAGACACGCCACAATTATCCAAACGTATTCATACGAACATTGGACTAAACTCAACTTTGCCTGGTCCCGAGGCGATCGGACCAAATTGCTCTGCACGATAACAAAACAACAGGGTACAAGGCAAGCCATACTCACTAATTGATCTTATATGCCGACACTTTGAATGAAATAGGATTTTATTTGTATAACCAGGTTTAAATTTTGGGATTTAGACAAATACCTAACTTTAGTAAGAGGTATTTTCTCCCACAATGTGAACCTTTTTAAGCCAATCTGGATCGCAACATTTACTTGACTTGATGGCGACTCGTAGAGATCAATTCGACGATAGTGTAGGTATTATTTTTTACCAAAGAAGTCTTTTTAAAGGTCGATCAATCTTCGATCAGATTTCTTCTAGATTGACTGTCTACGGGCCGCATTTGCCACAATAAGTTATTAAACAAAAACAAAACAAATGAGACTTTACCGAAAAACAATATAATAAGTTCCTCACTAATAAGATCCATAAATCGTTAGAGTATTATTTTTAAAAAGCGAATA
Source organism: Herminia tarsipennalis (assembly GCA_945859575.2). Classification (NCBI taxonomy): domain Eukaryota; kingdom Metazoa; phylum Arthropoda; class Insecta; order Lepidoptera; family Erebidae; genus Herminia; species Herminia tarsipennalis. The sequence continues at coordinate 30,995,350 of OX243830.2, forward strand.
ATGTGTCTATATTTTTCATTCTATTTTCAAAATAGAAGTAGTGAAAACATTCATCATCATCATCATCAGCCTATCGCAGTCCACTGCTGGACATAGGCCTCTCCAATTGCACAATTGTGAAAACATTCGCTAATTATAAATTTGTTATTAACGTATTATGAATAAGGGGTGTATAAAAGACTGCGTCAGCACTGCAAGGTTTTTTCGCCTCTAGTTATTTCTAGCGAAACATAGTTAATGTTATATCTATAACCTCTAAACCCTTTTTGTCAACTACAAACTACCTTTCAGAATTAATTTGAACGTAACACATCTCCGTATGAATATATTTTCCTACTTAATCCTAAATTTAAATTCAGTCTAAGCCTTTAAGTTCCTGTTTTCCCTATGCAATTAGATTATACCCCAAATAATGCAAATTATAAAGAGGGGCATTTAGTTTGTGTACTGGTCACGTCTGTGCACTTAATGTGACGGACTCTCCAATTGGTAACGATATTCGTTCTGAATAATTTTTTTATTGATATTGACTTACTCGATATCGATGATATTGACTTGATTGATATCGATCGACTGTTTTGAATAATGATAAAAATATCGTTATTGTCAGAACAACGTTTAAACCGCTCCGAACGAATTCGATGACCGAGAGCCTACGTTCGTTTATGTTGTTATATTTCTTGTCTTAAAAATCCCACCAAGGTGAAAATCTGTATAGAAGTAATTAGTATTTATGTGCGTAGTCGGGATGCTTATTTTATTGTTCTCGATAATAGGGATGTTGACTGTCAAGTCAAATTAGTCTCTTTTTATGAAATGTCAAAACGACACGCTCTATAGAAATGTGTATGGAATAGCAACGTATGACGTCATAAGTTCCTATCGCCAAATCATTACTTTTTGTATTCGTTTTCATGCTTTTAAATTCAAAAACATGTTAAATTGTAAAATAACACTTCAGTGCAATTTAAGATCTACTATTACCTGATTAGTAAAAATTATTTACTTTTATTGTAGTCAACTACCCAATTGTTACAATACGATCTAAATTAAGCAGTTTGACAGTTATTTGTTTGAAACTTGCATGACGGTCGCTTAATTAAATAGTATTGGAGTTGTAAAAATGGCGGCAGACCACCAGAGAATGGTAACCTATCGTTATTTTTACAACTCCACGTTTATCATGTAAAAATACTTTGTACATGCAGATAAAATGAGTTTTTACATTTAATACTTGACCCTGGCAGAAATTAGCATTTAAATAGGCTAAATTGCCAAAAAATAAACTTAAAAAAAAGTATTGTGTTCGTTCTACGAAGGATCATTCTATTTTAAAAAAAATTAAGTTAATGCCTTTTCGCCGGAAACAAAACACTAACTATGGCCCTTATACTTCTAGTGGAGAATTGTAGATTGGATTCATATACATCACATGATGTAGAATTAATTCTAAATCATGTTATTGTATGAAATATAATATTCACGCTCTAATAATGTAATAATGGCGCTGTAACATACGACTATGGAAAATTCGTGCGTCCAGTGCGACAGAACACGTAACGTTGTCCCACATCACGTCCCAACACCTGTACTGTCCTAATCAGTTGCTATTATTTATTCCGAACACGCTCCTCTCCAACTAGCTCTGGGCCACACAGAAATTACTGAGTTTCCTACGTTTCACCAGCGTTTGATTGAGCTTAATCTGAGGTTTTATTATAGGACATAATTGTAAATATGTGGGTGCGTTGTGATAAGAAAATCAAACGTGAATCTGATTTAAATTACATCTGATTTTTGATTTAGGCTCAGCATATTTCATGATATTTTGATTTTCAATCAAAAAGTTTATGAGGATTGATGGATGGATGTGTGTTGTTCTTTCATGCAAAATCGGACACGATGGATTTCGATGAAATTTTTAAGTAATATACTTTATATAAATAAACAAACAAACCTTTCCTAATTCTTATGATAGATCCGCGCAGAAAATGATACTTAGATGTTTAATTAAGAGTACCTGGATGACTGAGCTTTGCTCGGTTTCTTTTTAAAAGACAGTTTCCAAAAATAAAACCTAGCTAGATCGATTTATCGCCTCCGAAAACCCCTGCATACTAAATTTTATGAAAATCGCTGGAGCCGATGCCGAGACAGACTAACAGATGTAGCTATCAGGAACCAGTACAATTTTGCAACTATCAATCCAATATCAGGCCGCTATCGAGACAATGTTGTGTATCTGATAGTTGTATATGCGAAACTATGAAACTACCTATCTCTGGATAGTAGTCATGTTTGCCTAGACTTGTACACAATTTAATGTTGTTTGTTTTGTGTCCGTAATTGAGATTATCGAGTTGTTATCAGAACTATCTGCTTATAAAAATAAATATATTTCTTATGTAAATATAACATTATTTTCTACAATAGTTATTGTAATTGTTGTAAGGGTATTTATTTATTTATTTATTTATTTAAAACTTTATGCACAAAGTTGTACAAAGGTGGACTTAATGCTAAAAGCATTCTCTGCCAGTCTACCTTAGGGTGATGTAGAAATGGAATGTGTGAAAGGTGCAGTAACCTAATTGTAAAATAAGAACTTCCTTATTATTCTTACACTCGCAATTAATTTTTATATACATTGTAGAAGTGCAGATTAAAAGTTGACGCACAAAATTAAAATATCAATTACTCATTATTTTTTAGAGCACAAGAAAAAAAGATTCATAAAAGAAACATATCAACCCATATGATGGCCCACTGCTGGGCACGGGTCTCCCCAGTAAAGCCTACTAGTATGTAGATCCTGGGGGTAATTGCCATAATCGCCACGCTTGGCGAGCGGGTTGGCGATCGCAGTAAGGCTTTAAATACGCAGAGGACGCTGATGCCGTGTGGTGCCGGCTTAAGAATAGTACCACCCCATCTCTTCCCGTGGGTGTCGTCAAGGCGACTAAGGGATTTCACCCCGGAGGACGGGCATAAAAGAAAAAAAAAGTAAAATACATTTATTTTGTCCTGGGCTAACAAATGCAACAAAATGTGTAAAAAGAAAACAGCAAAACAATTTATAATAGGAATGATAAAATCATAATTAGGTAGGCATAGTATGCTGCTCCGCAATCTCGTGCCGAAAAGGTCACCACATCAGCATAAGCTAGGCTTGACACACAGCTCTAATTTTCAGTTGGCAGTTGGCTTGGATAGATGCACATAATTAGCTAAAGGTGTAAGTAAATAAACTAATAACTAATCCATACAATATTGCTTTTAAATGGTGTCTCAATACGAGTGCATTTTTTACTATTTGTTTTTTTTTTCCGCATATGGCAGCTCTGAATTAGGTGACAGCCGTCACCTATGGATTAATAAAAATGTAGTGTTACACAAAAAAAAAACGTATTATCATGGTGAAAACTTAAAAGGTACAAAAATGGAGAAAGTCACAGCGCCAGTTACATTGCAGCAACGATTTCCGGTACTCAAAATTATTCCTCTCTCTTTTTACTTCTTCATCTGTTACCTTTTTACTCCTAAAATCCTGAGCTCTTAAACTAGTGGCATTAACTCTAATCGAATAGATTGACGTCGTTGCGCACGTAAAACCACAAGTATGAAAATGTTTAATATGACATTGACATTTTGCGCGCGCAACGTCATTCTATTCGCTTGTCATGCCACTTGTCAAAGGGCTCTGGAGATGTTTCGATAACATGTATTGAGGTAGCTTCTAGTAATAAAGTGTGACACACGATATTTTTGTCACGATAACGCGACAAAAAGCTAGTATTCTGAAATATCACCTAAAACACAGGTTTATGTTTAACCTAGTTCAGGCAACAGCTATTTATCAATTGTAATTATCTAGATTTTACTTAACCTTATGAACCTTAAAATAATATTATACCTTTTTATGTTTTAAGAATTAAGATTTTCATTATGTATTATAATAAAAAAATAAATAAACTTATTTATTCGTTGAGATAACGCACACTACATAATAATTATGGTACAGTACAGAAATATAACAATAGGCAGGTAGATAGGTAACAAAACACTGTTTTACTATTTACTGTCCAATTGTTTGCATATATCTTTGTAAAAGTTTTCTTAAAAAAGTCTTAGTAATAAATTTATTATTTATTATTATTTTATTATTCTATACAACTTTAATACTATATATTAGACATTTACCATAAAATAAACAATTCCATATTGCACGTAGCTCCGGATTTGCCAAGAGACGTTCCATTACCCGAATGCTGTGTTTTTAAAGTGTCTAAGAAAGTAATTGGTCTGCCAGTTGCCTACTGAAGTGGAACTAGGATTTAAAGCTCGTGTTACCAAGTAACTTGAACATAAACTGGGGGTGAGATATAGAAATAGCTATTGATTTGTATTACAATGAAATATTGCTTTTGTGTAGCAACTTAAGTAGCTGACTACCAATATACACTAGTCAATAGATACTTGTTTCTCACCTTTAGATTATACAAATCAACCTATGTGATGTCCCACTGCTGGGCACGGGTCTCCCCGGGAGAACCTACTTATTAGATCCTAGGGGTATTTGCTATAATCGCCCCGCTTGGTGAGCGGGTTGGCGATCGCAGTAAGGCTTTGAAGTACGCAGAGGACGCTGCTGCCCGTCCTCCGGTGTGAAATCCCTTAAGGTTCATTTCCGTGCATCGCGATCGATCGCGAGCCGCTCGCGGCTTACGACAAGCGGCTGAGGTAAGTGACAGACGCGCGCGGCCGACGACTGTCGTAGGCCTGCGCGCGCACTGTGAATATTGTCGCATCGGCCGCGAGCGTCAGCCGCTTGTCGTAAGCCGCGAGCGGCTCGCGATCGGCCGCGATGCTCGGAAATGAACCTTTAGTCACCTTGACGACACCCACAGGAAGAGATGTTGTGGTACTATTCTTAAGCCACGGCTTTTTAAGATTACCTACTCTAAACTTTGCTAATGGGTGAATATCGGTTTCAGTTATCGTCATAAAATAGCCAATTCACATCCCAATCTTCTCGCTCGCCCCATACTGAATTTCACCAACATTGACTAGGTTTGATATAGATTAACCGTTAAAACCAAACAGACAAGAAGAGCTTTTTGTAAGGATTAAATCGCAATCGGTGCTATTGCTACTCATTTCTTTTTCTTCCCCTCAATGCGTTTTCTGTTATATTTTTAAATACATTTTGTTAGAACTTCACTCACTGAATCCGTATTGGAGACACTTACATAAAGTTCTGTATCAATTATATATTTCGCTCGGTTTCTTTGTGGTAATCTTATTAATGAGTAGTCTCATATATAGATCCCGTAATCAATTGTCCTGACTGACTGACACATCAATGCAGAGCCTAAATCTCTGGGCTACAAACCTGAAATGTTGACGCCTTTAAGAAACGCCACAAAGAAATATTTTTTAGAAATTTGACGCCTAAGGCCATGAAAGTTTATATGAAACTTCGTCACTTTTGAAGTTAGGTCTGTAAAAAAATATTTGGTTTTTTGGTTTTAAATAATGAAACACATATTTTAGCGTATTTGGGCTGTAATAGGGGTAAAATCATTCACACGGGCGAAGCCACGAACAATAGCTGGTACTAAATACAGCCATGTTTCATAAATACTCAGCAGCTTGTTGATGGTGTTCACTTCGTAACAAACCTATTACCTAAAATAAATATTGTCTTTTACATCATCATTCCCCTGGCATATTCCCTATTTGGGGTCTGCCCACCTGATACTGGATCGCCATATGTTACGGTTTTGGGTCATCGCAGGCGTTAGACCTAGCGTTCTCATGTCTTTGGACATGGTTTGAGTCCAAGTAGCTGGCGGGCGACCTCTGCCTCTACTGCCATCCTCCATAGCCATCACTCTTCTTGTCATGTGGTCTCTATCCCTGCGCATTACATGACCAAACTATCGCAGTCTACCTTCTTGCATCTTAAGACGTATATCCGCAACTTTAAAGGTGCCTCGAACATGTTCATTTCGGATCTTATCCATCAAAGTAATGCCCCCAGCCCAACGCAACATTTTCATTTCGGTGACATGCATTTCTTGTTCGTCACAAACACTTAAAAAATATTATAAAAACTGTAAACATAAATAATTTTATACTTGTTTTCTAGCAAGGCACAAGTAAACTAAAGACAAAAAAACATATTATAATTTTAACTTTGCAAAAAATAACTTTTAAGCCTCCTTCCCGCTATTTCAATTTAAAACATGAGAGTCGCAAAGGCTTCATTTTAATTTAAAACAAATCCTACAAACGGGTACAGGCTGTAGTTACTGTCATTAATAAAACCAGTGGGAACAAATATTAAATGTTCCTCATTTCAAAGAGAGGCCGACAAACGTTTGGTACTCAGAAATGCTGGGTTATGGCCCTGAAAATGGCGATGAGATTAAGAATTTGTGACGCGTATAAAATCGTTTCTTGTCGCTGATGACTGTGGTCGAATTTAAAACAGTTACGAAATATGATCAAAATTATTTTATTTCATTACAGGCTTTTATATAACTTGCAATATTTGTTGCTCTTTCTGGTGTCCGATTGGTCTTAAATTTGGTATACTTATGTGTCTTTGGTGAGAGTAGAGTCAGTCAGTCTTTGTATCGATCTCGCGACAAGCTTTAATGTATATTAGATATATTTCGGGACTTAATCGCGTGAATTATTTAAAGGTACGAACCTTTTATTTACTATTTACCCGACGTTTCGATCGAATTGCACCGACCATGGTCATGGGTCGACTATCGGTGCAATCCGAAGCTTTTATGTCTTATAAACGGTATAATATAACAAATTGATGGCTTCGTTTTAATTTAAAGTTGAATTTATTCCTTAGAGCATTTAAATAAAAAGTTGTTTTAAAAAATGTTTTTTTACAATTTATTTATTGATTCTATGAATTTGTATCACGAAATATCCTGCATAAAGATCATTTTTACGTAAAGAAATGTATTTCTAGGTCTGTAGCTAGCTTTAAACTCCTACTACACGCGGTGTTCATAGCCACACAACGCCAAGTAATGGACTTATCTTCGATGACACGTGACCACGCCTATCTCCCGCCCGCTTTGATGTAAGCTCCTGTCCACCCAATGTTGTCTAAAGCTCTATTTAATTGCTGCCTCGTTATTACAGGATTATTTACACAGTGAAAAACGTTTTTAATCACAGCGTTTATCTCAATGCGAACGATCAAACGGACTTCCCTATATGTTACTCGTAGTTAATTGCCGTTAAATCAATGTGCAATGCATCCTATAAAGGGTTACGTTTGAATATTTGTTTTTGGGGAATGCTGGCTGGTTAAAACGATATTCAAAAATGGAAAATTTTGTTTTCTTTTTTCGCTCAATCGCTTGTCATAAAGAAGTTGGGAAACAAAATGGCGGCAAATAAAAACTGTCAGAAGGTAAAGTGTTTAATGAATATAAGGCACTGGCAAACATAAGGTAAAACCCTTTGATTAAATAATGTCTAGATGGAGCATTCATTCAATAAGCCTATAAAAAAAATGAAACTACGGTCTTTGACGTCCATTTTTTTTTCGACTTGTAATGTTTCCGACTACTATTTTTTCTCCTATTTATGTGGGAAAACTATTACAAATACAGATAAAAGTACCTATTGTTTATAATAAAGTAGGGATTAAACCAATATTGTTTTTTGATATGACGAGTAATAAAGTTATAAAAACTTTTAAATTAAATATTTACATGAACGGTCGTCTTATGCATTTTAAGGAATTGCTTTTGAAATCATTGTCGAAAAGTTTATTTCCTCCTGTCAAAAGTGAAAAAAAATAACCTTAGTTAATAGATATATTAAAACTGTGCTTAGGTTTTTAACATAATATTAATATAATGAAACACGAAGAAATAAAATTTAACTTTTAAACATATTTGACTACATACACACACTTGACCGTACTTTTTGACAGTTTTTTAGAATCTAGAAAATAAATAATCAAAGGTAAAACCATTGATGTAGAGACCACGACTGCGCCATAACCTCACAAAATTGACCACTCTCTAGAAAGAGACAACGCTACTTTGTGGATAATACAGTTTTTTCTCTCTTTCACGCTTTGCAGTCAACATTTACTTTTTAATTGAAAGGGATGGTGCGGTCCAGATCTTAGATGAAACACAGCTAAATTAGTGGGTCCGTATTCACTATCTTTTTTCTCGTTTTCGCGGCAAGCCCGCGCTTTTAACTGTCAAAATCTCATAATGATTAATAGAGAGCTGCGCTTAGAAATGCATCGCGCATGCGCGCGGTCATCTCTAAGCGCACCGCGCATGCGCCAGGTCAAGCGGGCTTGCAGCGAAAACAAAAAAAAACATAGTAAATAAGGACTCTGAATTGCCATCGACTCAAAAAGAAAACCAAATCGAGGCAAAGGTTAGCAGAGAAATGAGAAAAAAAATGCTGTACCTACATATAATTTTACCTTTGTTTTTCCTCATTTCAATTTTGTCATTTTAGTTTCAGCAACACTTCTTGAGTACAACAAGGTAGAAAGTACCATTAACTAAGTATTATGTCTGTATAATAACGTGGATATTTATATAAACTGAAACTTACAAGAAATATCCATCATAGTGGTTATGAAGCTCAGGTGTTTTACAAAGTTCTGAATACTGAAATTTCATTGTGGCAGGTAATTGCTTAGTTCTCTGCTTAAGCAATTCGAAATCGCTAAAGTTTTGATTTACCAGATACATTATTTCCAAACCAAATATTGAAATACTCTTATAACTAACATGCCTTCTATCGAAGAAGTCGTGTCAGTCATAATCATGTTATACTAAATATTTTAAAATACTTACGATGAGCCTTTTAATTTGATACCTACCCATATTGTGGTAATTCTCGTTTTTGACATCTCACAGCCGCCATGATTGTTTTTGTCAAACGTCACTTATACCAAGAATACTTGGGCGGTCAAGACAAATCTCAGGACGTCTTAATTGCTTAAATACCTACATCTTGTGGTTTGAAAGATATGAGGTAATAAAGAATATTACATACATAGAAGATACGCGCGAAAAACATAACCTTCCCTTGCCGTTGGGTAAAAATAACAAAACATACGGACAAAATTTCAGCCCGTAAATGTCCCGAACAACGGTTAACAACAAATGTGGGACATTCGTATTCGCAGTTAATTCGTTCTCATTGTCTGGCATTTTTCGTTCTTCTAATCTTGTTAAGCAAATCCGGGGGAGGGAGGCTGCGAGTCGTGACACGGGTGCTGGGGTTATTTTAGCACATAGTTACCTTTGTATTACATATGTAAGTGTTTAAACACGTTTATATTACCTTCAGTTTTATGTAAACTATGTGGAAGGAAAATAATACATAGTGTTACAACACTTACCGACGATACGTAAATTACGTCATCAAGCTAACACAATATTATCAACTATTTATGATTGATTATATTTAAATATCATCATCATCGTCATCAGCCTGTCGCAGTCCTGCTGGGCATAGGCCTCTCCAATTGCACGTCACTTTGTTCTATCTTCGGCTTCTCGCATCCAGCTCCTGCCAGCCGTTTTTGGGTAAATCATCACTCCACCTGGCCTAAGGGCATCCTACACTACGTATGCCGAGACGTGGTCTCCATTCAAGAACTCCACTCGTTTCGATTTGAATGTAATTAATATTAATTGTAATATTAGATAATTTATGTATCAGATAGATATGGTATAAGCAGTTGTATTGACAGTTTCACTTGTCATTTAAAGTCTATAAATATTGGTGTATTGCTCATAACAGCTCGAACACTCTTTGTGAAAACATCGCTAGAACGAAACTGTCGGAATACATCACGATCATACATTGAGTATTATTTCGTCATCTTGGACCCACCTTTGCAATAATATACAATTCGCTGGCACACTGGTATTATATTATATACGTATTTTTTCCCTAAATTTCAACCACTTCGGTGTGGTTTGAAGAACAATTACTTATATTTGAATCTAACAGTAGTGTCGATGTTTCGATGCGATAGTGTACCTACATCCCTGGCTATAAGTTCCGTTACGAACTTCTATGTCTGGGTTTTTGTTTTTACAATTAAATGGACAGATTCCCATGTAATTTCGTATGCTCTTTTATAATTTTATTAGAATCTCAAGGAACAAAACACTTTAAAATGCATTTAACTTACCCTATTACAACAAAACTGAGCCATGATCTCCAAAATCCAATTACCGTTGGAGTCCCGTCGCATCTTCAAAAATACACAATAAGGCTTAAAACGTATGTGTAGACATGTCTAAGTCGAGTCGAGTCGAGTCGACTAACAAGACAAACTTGCGTCTAGTCGCTAACAAGTCGGTTGAGAGCTAGGGGTGACTGTCATTCGTATCACAAAATACCAAGAGTGTAGAAGGTAAACTTCATATGTATCTCGCTCGAGCCACGCTCACGTAGACATTGTTCACAAATACGAATTTAGGATTGCTATAGACATAAACGGGTAGGCATTGTCGGTTCGGCAGCATTTGTCACCACAATTTTTAAACTTCAGATATCTTTATTTTGTAAAACCAAATCAATGATTGTTGATCTATACTTTATAAAGAGGTAAAGTTTGTGAGGTTATAGGGGGTAATCTGAAAAATATTTTACCAATAGAAAGCCACGTTATTTGTGAATGTAATAAGCTCTATAACATCACGCTACGACTAATAGGAGCGGAGCATCAATGCAAAACGTTGCAAAAACGGGAAAAATAACGGAAACAAAGCTGCGTAAAAACAGGCAAAATTAAATTTGGCTGACCCGAAGCAATTACTACATATTGTCGGCTTCAATTGACTATTGCCGATCGAGTAGTTAATTCGGGTGAACACATCATTCGATTCGGCAGTATTTTGTTAGACAAGAAAGCCGACCCGAGGCCATTACCGCTGTTTCCTGGCTTAGTGTATATTTGCGGCAAAACCGAGCGGCTTTTTTTCCAGACCATTCATTCATCTACATATTCGATATTACCGCCCGCCTGTGCCGATTACAAAGTGACAGTAATTTCAAATCCCGAATCGAATTACCGTCCTGTGAACTTTTTTGACACTTATAACAAATGGGCGTTATTGTTATGCTTGTTCTTAAATAATAAATAGACAGATTAGGTAAATGCTATAACATATATGTATGCCCGATTTAGGCAGAACATGATGTACATATTTAAGTTTAAGACGACCTTCCATCTTTGTAACAATGTTCTTGCAAATTAAGATTATTATTATTATTATTATTAATGGGCATTCCATTTGATTTTGTCAAATTGCCGTCTCCAAATGTCAAAAACAAATAGAGAGACTTGTTGTTGTCGGCGTAACCCTTACAAACCACTTAAGACCACTTTGTCGAGATTCTATGTAGATGAACGATCTTTATATGTGCGTTGTTATTGCGCATGTAGTATTAAGGTTGTCTTCTGTAGTCTCTGCATTTAGTGCTCGTATATTGTAATCGGCTTAGTTACTGGTACCAGTACAGCCCTCAATAGGATTATATCTATAATAAGTACCGAAATATTGTGATATTCAATTTCTTGTTATTGTGTGTTTAGATGTATTTCGGCAGTAGATGATTCATGTTAAGCCTTCTTATATAGATAAATTGGATTAAAGTTATATTTGTATTTTATTTTTGACCAATTCCAAGAAGGAGGAGTTCCCAATGAGAGCCGTGGCTTTTTCTTATTTTCATCATCGATGAGATAAAAGGTATCATAAAACACTAAAATCAAACTTTAACACATATGAGAATATTGTCGGGATTTTATGGCGTGAAATATTTAAAGGTACGAACCTTTTATCGAAATTGCAATTCGATCGAAACGTCGGGTAAATAAAAGGTTCGTACCTTTAAATATTTCACGCGATTAACTCCCAATAATATTCTAATATATGTAATTCATTGACAAAAATATACTTTTTTCAATTCTCTTTCCCTCCCCCCTCCCCTCCCCCTCTCTCCTTCATTCCTTATTTACCATTACACACCAATTCCTAATCTACACATAAGCACTAACGCAAACATTCCCCTATAATTGAAAACAAACACAAATTTCACCAAACTCGGGTACACCAGAACACTTGATCTTGAAGACTTAGTGCATTACCATCGATCGCCGACATTGTCTCGGCACTGCACAATAAAAGATAAGTAGTTATAGTGCTGCCAAGTTTCCCGGCTTCACCGGGACTCTACGTGTTATATTCCGGGAATTTTTCACTTATTTGTAGTAGGTACCTATACGTTTCTCTACTATTCGTTTACAATGTTGCTAGAAATCTAGGCATATACGAGTGTTTTTTGTTTTGTTATTTATTTATATTTAGATACATCAGTCTCTAAAGATATTTTACAGATATAAACCCTAGTTTTGAAATCTATCAATATTTGGCAAATATTGATTTATTTCAAAAAGTGGTTAGTTACCCTGACTGCTAAACCAGAGGTCGTAGGTTCGATCCCCACCCAGAATAAAACTTTGTGTTATGAGCACGACAGTTTATTCTGTGTCTGGGTGTAATTTATCCATAATATGTATGTATTTAGAAATATTTAAGTATGTTTATCAGTTGTCTGGTTGCTATAGTACAGCTCTGCTTAGTTTGGGATCAGATGACGTTGTGTGAGTTGTCGCAAGATATTTAATAATATGCCAATTATTATTATACATTATACTTTTATCCGGCAATTGCTTTACATCATATTAAATCATAGAATACGAATTAAAACCATGAGATTAATAGGATTTATAACAGTCAACACATTTACATAATACCAAAGCATATAATGACAATAATCACACACATAATGTGGGACACATTAGCTACAATTTTTCCTTTTAATGAACCCTAAGCCACTTAACAACAAAGCGACAGTACAATTAAATCCTACCAATTAACCACAGATATCAACATCCAAATCCCGCGCGTAATCCCGTTCCCGGAGTCGGTCGCGTAGCAACACTAGTTCGAACCCCTCTTTAACAGTTACGTGAGGTATTAAGAATTTAGTGAGAGTACTCCGGAAGCCCTCCTCATCGATTCCACGCCAGGTTGTTGCTTTTATAACCTTGTTGTGATTGTAGCCTTCAAGAACAACGATTTACGGCTCAATACTGTATCGAGTATCAGACTTCTGTAGTAAAATTTTGATGGTCCGCCCGTTTATAACTGTCTTAAATTATCTGAAGTGCTGTTACAAAATTTTTATAACTTTGTACAGGTACGCAAGGTTAGTGAAAAGAGAATTGGTGTTTGAGTTTTATATTGTCACCAGCTGCGTCATGTTTTTTGAACACTCTGTTCCTATGTAAACTTTTTTTTATTACTTATTGTAACTACTTATCAAGATTTTAGTTTCGTTGATAGTAGAGGATGCTCTCGTTTAGTCGAATGAAGAACACCTGTTTTTTTTTAATAAAACCACTCCATTGCACAATAGTGTATGTATGGCGCCTATTATATACAATAAAATTCCAAAATGTTTTAAGATATTAAATTTAAATGCATTTATGAGTAAATTAAAAACATTGTTAGTTGAATTCTATCAAAGATTTTCTAAATGATACATTTTAAAACAATTAATTAATGAGTAAATAATTTATAATTGTATTTTGTTTTTTTATTTATTGATTCATATTATTACATTATTGTTGCAGATTTTATTACCTAAGTATTCTATTTTATTCATATTGATCTGAATTTTGTACGCCGACATCGGTAAAACATGTTGATCCAATAATAATATAACAACTCTGTATCTACCTTTCACAAGATTTTGCTAATAAATAAATTTTGTATTTCTTGTAATTTTTTTTATACAAAATGTTGAACCGTGATTGGATCCAATTCCACTACAATCTAGTCTTACAGACTAATAAATAATTTGATTTTAACTTAATCTGCTTTAATATTAACTTAAGAATGTGGCCATTGGCACTATATCATAATGTCTTTATTGAAGGGGATCACTTTGTTCTTGTGTTCTAATGGGTAAGCACTTATTGCACTACGTAACACTCACTCACTAAACTAACTTGAAGGGTTTAGTCCTTTTGAGTCTTCGCACTATGTCCGTGGTGTCGGGGAACAGGATAGCCTCGACATTCACACCTGATTACTATTAAAATACTTTAATCGTAGAATTTCATTGTGATTATTTATTTTGTCAGAAAGCGGCGGTAGCCTAATTGTTAAGGCACTGGAGAATCGTGAGGTCGCGGATTCGAATCCTATACAATAAACTTCCGACGCGAACCCACTCCAAGCTAATCTAGTTTAGCTTATGGGGTTTAAACAGGATTGCTAGTAATCTCGGATCCACAATCCTATATTGCTAGTTATTTTTAAAAAAATCTTTGTCTTTGAAAGAGTAAAGAAACTCGATAAGATATCCTGCAGTATTTATGACATAGATTCACTATCACACTAATATTATAAAGGCGAAAGTTTGTGAGTATGTATGTTTGTTACGTCTTCACGTCTAAACGGCTGGAGCAATTTTAATAAAATTTGGTATGGAGTTACCTGACACACTGGATTAACACATAGGCTAATAAACCGCGGGGCACAGCTAGTAGTTTAATAAAGCTCAGGAGTTTGTTTGTTTGAATCTCTACTAATATTATAAAGCGGAAGAGTTTGTTTGTTTGTTTAAACGCGCTAATCTCAGGAACTACTGGTTCGATTTGAAAAAAACTTTTTTGTTGGAGAGCCCATTTATCGAGGAAGGCTATAGGCTATATAATATCGCGCTACGACTAATAGGAGCGGAGCAGCGACGAGAAATGTTGCAAAAACGGGAAAAAAAAATACGCATACGAAGTTGCACGGGACAGCTAGTGTGCTAATAATTTTCGAAGATACTCGACCAATTTAGATAAACAGAAAATAACGCTAATAGCTAGCTAGCTGACTTTTGTGGCGGTTTTTTAAATATTGAATACAATATTTAAAAAATTGAAAGTAGGTATATTACTTAAACTTACAAATTTGATTGTTTAAGGGGATCAGCTCACGTAGACTGTTCTTGACACTCACAACAGCTTCACCTCCAGGGTCCATTTGTGAATCTAAATCTTCCAAGTCTCCACCGATCTCTTCTTCCTCTGCAACGTTAACAACGTTTAAATTTAAAACATAGGTACTACAACAACATAACACGGTTACCTTCACTAATTAAACAGATACAGGGTGTAGTATAAACGCCAAATTACTTACATAAACATCCGACGTCCCCTGCAAAACGTCGCAATTTATCGAGGGGTTGCAGACGCATTAAAAGAACAAAAATGGTGGATAGGCAACTGTGCAATTGGAAATAAAGTGAATGAGCAATGAGAATGGTGTCTGTGTTGTGGGTGAAGCACTCGTGGCAAAAGTTTCGTACATACCCGAAATTGCAGATACATTAATTATAATTATTTAGTCTTGGTATAAGTTCATTCTAGTAGTTATATATTATACTACTGTCTTGTAGATATATATAACTTCGTCTGCGTAAATTTTTCCGTTTTTGCAACATTTCTCATTTCTGCTCTGCTCCTATTAGTGGTAGCGTGATTTTTTACAGCCTATAGCCTTCCTCGGTAAATGGGCTATCCAACAGTGAAAGATTTTTCAATTCGGATCAGTAGTTCCTGAGATTACCGCGTTCAAACAAACAAACTCTTCAGCTTTATAATATTAGTAACGATATTTTTCAAAACTGATATTATAAAGTTATTTAGTGTTAGGTAAAGAAACCACGACCGGGTGGATAACCTGAGAAGAAGACTGAAAATACATCTACAGCCTGGCATAATAATAATATTATGCCAGCCTGTTGATGGATTTTCAGTCTTCTTCTTGACTACATTCTCCTCGGAATCTGTTTCTACTTGGAACTAAATCCCAGATGAAATTAAATTCACTTCGATACCGAATTTCAAATGGAATCATTGAACCAAATTCTATGCAGAATGAAACTGTATGCGTGCGACAGCGTATGACGTTCGAGATCGATAGAAATTCTACTTGAAACGAAATTTTACATGGGTCGAATTTCAAACAAAATCAAATTCTACAAATCAAATTTTACATATAAAAAAAAAACTTTTAGAAATTTAAGCAGTGGTTTAGCACCACTGCTTAAATTTCTAAAAGTTATTTTTGTGTTAAGTGCTATTTAAAAAACTTAACTTAAAAAAAAAAAAATATTTGTTTAATAAACAATCCGTTTTAAAGTTATGTGTTATTTTCTTTACTCTCAAATTTAAATGCGCACTGTAGGGCTCCGCTGACGACCTACGAGGTGGCACAGCGGATAAACAAGTGCTTTTGTAGGAAGCCGGCTATCTGTACATATTTAATTTGTGACCAGAGCCACGCAAACCGTACCTTATAGTTTCGTCATGTCCGTCTGTCCGTCCGTATGTCACAGGTATTTTACTCAAATATTTCCTAATGAATATTAATTAAATTTAAAGAAAATGTGTCTTGTAGTAGCCGCTACTTTGTTTGATAACTAAATAACATTCATAATTATTTTGTGTGAGGCGCTCCATACATGTAACAGAAGCTGAAAAAATATTTTTAGAGTATACATCAACGTGTGGCACATCATTCGATAAGTCTTTTAAAATAATTTTAAAGTGTCTAATCTTTTTTGATTAAGTGAATATATTTGGAAATAATCGCACCGAAAGTTGAATAAATTGTGTCCCTCCCACTTACCTTTTGAACCGTGTGACCAAAAAATATGAAAAAAAAACAAAAAGGTAGCGCTTAATAAATACTTTAAATTAAAATTAATTCAAAATGATCGGATATACCGTCATTGAGTTATTGGTGAAAAACGGCGTTTCTCAACAAAAGGGCGTAAGTGCCATGAGCATACGCTCTTCTGCAGGTGCAATTATTCAAATCGGAACCCAACACTGAGCATGATCCGACATGCTATTGCCCGTTGTTTATTAATATGCTAGTGTTTTAACACCTATATGAGTATTTTAAAAATATTGAAATCGGCTTACAAATGTTGAAATTATAATACTTTCATTTAGTTTAAAAGTAAAATTTCCTGGGAAATAAAACCTCTAACCGCAATCTACTTTAAACCGGAATCGATGCATTGCCATTACAGAATTTTAGTGACCAGTGATGCATCCTTAGCAATAAGGTAAAAAAAGTTCAAAAGTAACTTAAAGACCCATTTAAAGTTAGTCAAGACCACAATACTATATTATCTAAACAAAAAGTTAATCTTACAGTACAAAAGTGTCCAATAACGATCTCAATTTAGTATGAACACGGTAAACAAAAGTGGTAGGCTGTAGGAGGCATGCAAAGCGTACATGACGCCGAATATGTCACCCCCCCCTGATATATGACGGGCTCCAGCTAGCTGTTAACTTATGGAGTTCCTTGTGCTAGGGATGGGTCATAAAAAATACTACAAATATCGATAAAGCTTACATATAACGTAGGCAAGACTCCACGATAAAAATATTTTATGCAACAATTAATTGTAAAGGGTAAACTATTTTGAAAACATTTTAAACCGAACTGAGGGGAACGGTTAGTTATGAGTATAAGTACTCGTATTTCATGGATAATATCTCCTATAGGTACCTGTAACAAAGGTTAGGAGTTCTACCAGCTCAACATTCTGGTAGACGTTTCTTTTTTGTAATTTTTAAATACAACTGTATCTCTGTTTGTAGTCATCAATAGCGCCCAAATTGATAGATAGACTTTAATATGGTTTTTTACTAGAAAGTCGGTTTGTTCGTGATGGTTCAGAGCTAAATTTAAAAATAAGAACATTGGTTCAGTCAAATACAATAATTGCATATTTGAAAGATAGAAAAATTTGAAAGCCAGACTCAGGAATCGAACCCGAGACTTTCGCTTCTGGCCCCGGTTTGGCTACGGAAGTCTCGGGTTCGATTCCTGAGTCTGGATTTCAAATTTTTTACCTTTAAAAAATGCAATTATTGTATTTGTAAAGTCTTTGGCAAGAAATGCCTATAAAAATTACTTCAATTGGTTCAATCGTTTTCATTTTTAAAATAAATAAATTAAAATTATTCTTCTTTCGCTTAGGAAGCAAAGTACTACACTTGTGAAAAGTCGATTCTACGTTGACATATAATGCCTGTTCGCAAACAATAGTTAAAGCCGGAGAAAAGAACAGGCAATAAAAACTCGAGGCAACTCTTTCCAAATTGCCAATGTTTACAATGTTTCTTTGTTTATAAACTATATATGCAGGTAAGGTACTACACCATGTTAGAGGACTGATGCAAAAATAAGATATAAAATATATTTAAAGAAGAATACTTACATGTGTTTGGATATATCAACCTCCATGGGTACAACATAGTAGGAACATCCACTTACAATGTAAAAACTATATGTGTAAATTACTGACAATTAATGAAAATCCGGTGAATAGATAAGAAACTGACTAATGGTGATAAACTTTCGCATATAATAAAATTATATACAACTACGGGTCGCGTGAATAATTTAAGGCAAAACTCTTTGTGGCAAAATGCCCGACGTTTCGACCGTATTGCAACGGTCGTGGTCGGGTAGTTCTACCCGTGATCAATATTGTAATACGTTCGAAACTTCGGGCAATAAACAAGGTATTTTGCCTTAAATATTTCACGAGAATTAAGACCTGTAGTATACACAATTTTATAAACTGATTTTATTCAATCAGTTTTCTATTTATCCATCAGATTTTCTTTTAATGTGCACATACCGTCATCAGAAACTTACTCACCCTTTATTTATTTATTCTCATTTCACAGAAAATAAGCAAAAAGGTATATGTTTACATGTAAGTGACAATGTACAGTGTCATATGCTCTTATATATTTTCCCTGTCACTCTATCGATAAGACTTCAGCACACCCCTAGCTAACCACTTTACATTCAACGCGCTCTCCCAACGTTGGCAAACGACTAATCTTCTGATATATCGCCGCTCACCTGAGCTTATCTAAGGAGATCTACGAAAAAGTACTCCTTTATTATGCCATGGATTACCCCCTGTACTGACGAACCCTATAAAGCTTGAGATCACAGTATAATGGACTTGAGGAAAATAATCACAGGCCTTTTATGTTCTGGTAACGGTTTTTTGGAAAAGCTACGACTTTCCAGGGAGGTTTTGTGTTCAATTTCTAGGATCGCTGTGTTGGCAGTAGGATTTTTCTGTCAAACAAAAGTTATTGTAAATAGTTACACCTTGGAACCGGGCCAACAAACCCAAACTTTAGACAACAATCATTAAAAGGCAAAGTAATGAAGAACTCAGAAGCAAAAGGAAATTGTTTATTATTAATCATCATACGATAAGAATAGTTCGACTTTCTATGCGAACGTAATCAAAGTTGGCGGCGGTTTTGAAAAATGCACATATAATGTGTGCGTACATATGTACGTTTCTACTTCTTCTTGATAAACCTGCAAATACGGTATTTATTTTGCTAATATGCAAGGTTAAGCGTGTTTAACCAGTTAGCTTGCAATGTCCATATATGGTAGTATCATATACATATACATTTTCTATTTATTTATTTATTTATTCACAATACGACTTGTATTGTGAATAAATAAATAACTCATCATCTCAAAAAACAAACCTATAAAACTAAAATTCTATCGTAAACTATAAAATCTAGAACACATCATACTCAAAACACAACAACATAATCCACCTGCATTTTAAAACACTTTAAAAGAAAAGCAACAACGTCAAAGTTGGCCGAAACAAATGCAGTCGGTTATCTAGCCGGCAGGTCGAGTCGGGGAACTTTGACAAAGCATTTATTGTTAGGAAGAAGTCGAGGGCTTGAGCCGGCGTACGATAACGACTTCTAAACTCAGGCACAGATACCTCTACCACCCTCTACACTGCTCTAATACGGTTCTCATGTTCGAAGTTGCTTTATTTATAAGTATTTTGAAGCACGTCGTAGTTGTTGCAAAGATACTTGAGCTATAATGGCGGCTAACTGAATGGTCGTCATTTTTACAAGTCTGCATTTAATGTGTGAAAATAGTACATTTTTATTTATATAATTTGTGTAGCTCTGGTGCATTACAATAAGAGAAATTACCTGATAAATCTGTTGAAAAATGATGTTCCTGTTTTTTGGCACTTTCCAAACAATTCACCCTTATAGCAATAAAGAAACTTTTCTTCTTCTTTTTTCTTCTTCATCCAGTGTTGAGAGTTTTAAAAATAAGTGTAATAAAATAAAATACATTTTTAATGTGACACTTTCATAAACAGTGACTTGCAATGACGATAAAGTATCAAAGTCTTCCCGTGTTTGTATGCTTTTTTTTGTAAAATTACCCCTCAGTTTATCCAAACTAAAAACTTGGAATCCTTGGGATCACCTCAAGCATCCCCCAAAACAAAATCCTTGATGCGCCGCTGATGGTTCGTCCGACGATTTCGTATAGCCTTTAAAGCTTTACCCCGTTTTCATAATACTTTAGTAACAGCATTTTAACTAAGCGAATGAGGTCTTTGTTTTTCGTTCTATTTTTATTAAAATTTAATTCAAGAAGACAAACCATTCGCTAGTTAAAAGTTTTTACTAAAGTATTCATACTAATAATAAAAATGTGAAGGTATCTCTGTCTGTTACGCTTTCACGCTCAAACGGCTAAACCGATTTAGATGAAATTTTGGTATGGAGATAGTTTGAGTCACGGGGAAGGACATAGGATTGGAGGAGTTTTTATCGACATCCACGCAGGCGGAGCCGTAGGCGATAGCTAGTGTGTTATAAATAAGGGGATGATTTTTAATATATGTTCGTAAACTTTCGCGATTTATACACATTATAAAATTTTATAAGCTACATTTTTCATCATTATCATTAGGGCAATAAAACCTTTGTTTATTGCCCGACGTTTCGACCATATTACAACGGCTGTAGTCTACCAGACAAGTCTATCCGTGACCACGGCCGTCGTAATATGGTCGAAACGTCGGGCAATAAAACAAACCCTTAAAATAAAATATTTACGCGTAGCTTATAAAATTCTATAATGGTGTGATTTTAGCCTTGGAAACGTTACAAACAGGCACAATTGAACATTAATACAAATTGTCCTTTAACTAATAACTAAATCAAACCCTTAAATGCCACCGACCTACAGATATGTCCCCAAGTACCACCACTTACATTCACGTAATAGGTACGTAGGTACGTTGTACGTTCGAGTGGTACGTGTATGTACGTCGCCGTCGACTCAAGTACGGATAAGTATACGGTGATTATACCATACAACTTGAGATGCACTTACGTATAATAGGCTTTTGTAGCTAACTATTGAAAGGTTATTTTATTGCTACTGCGGTATTTCCTAGAAAATACGCCATATTCCACTCTATTCTGGCCAGTTGGTCTCACTAGACCAACTGGCCAGTCACTAACCACTGTTAGTGACTAACCTGGCAGAAGCTAAGGTGTCTAACTAAGCCAGAGGTCGATGTTTCGATTCCCACATGGGATACGAGTTTATAAGATTCATAAATTGTTGTTCCGAGTCTGGGTGTACTTTGTGTCTGTGATTTATATGTATGTAAAGTTCCCCGCGACACAGGCCTTGTATCCTAGTGCAGTAGTTATTATTGAAGAAACCACTGATCAAATCCATTAATTAATCTATTTTCAACTATTGTTTCAAACTAATAAAGGAAATCTGACTTAAAAGTAAATACAATTAATACTAACATACACACATTTATACTGATTGCAATATCTACTAAATCTAATATCTATTACAAGCATCACACTTTTAATTTAGAAGTCGCAATTAGAAATATTATTCTATTGGAATAATCGGTAGTAAAATTATAGTGAATTGTTAAACGTAAATTAAACAAACATTAAACCCACGCAGCAAAAGCAAACATTTAAAGTATAAACTATATTTTAAGTAGCGGTAGCCTAATGGCTAAGGCATCGGTCTCGCAATCATGAGGTCGCGAGTTCGAATCCTACCCATTATACTAACGACGTGAACCCACCCCTAACACAAACCTTTGAGCTTAGCTGGAGGGGTTAACAGGATTGCTAGTAATGTGGGATTACAATCCCACATTACTAGTTATCTTTTAAAAAAAGAAAAAGAAAAACATTTATTTAGTTGTTCAGGCGCAGAAAGACCTTTTGTACTGTACCGGCGTGCTTTGACAAAGAATTCCCCCCCCCCTTCCGGCGGCGGTGGTGGGTGTACCAGTGTTGAATCAATTGCACCCCTAGCGACTCACACTTGGCCGGTTAGGTCACACATTGTCGCCCTCTGACCAAAATTCTGGATTCGCGCCTGTAGTTGTTACACCACACTGGCCACAAAACCTCGAAGATTAACGGACGCACTGATAGTCTCTTAATATACGTAAGTAAATACGTAGCCAAATCTGTCACTTTTATATTCATATTTATCTTTATGAACCAACATAAAACAACACGATAAATCGTCTTTATCCGTCGAGATGTTATCGAAGCGACAGAATTATGAACTTGGACTATTTTTCTACACAAACTAGGGTTGGAAAAGGTGCGCGCAAAATCGATTTTTGACTTCGAAATCGACGTTTATTCGAGTCGATTATTCGCCTCTTAAAATCAACTTTTTCTGAAAATGAGTTTACGATGGTAAGGTAGGGTAGGGGATTTTGGTGCATTTCATTTGACTTTTTGATTCAACACAAGGCTGACGGAAAGGAGGGATACATTTGACTTCTTGCAACACTGACTATCTGTGAGTTGCAATCACAACCATGAAAAGTATCTACCCAAACTTCCAAAGCGAACTCATCGTGAGAGTGGATACTAGTCAAGTTGAGGCAACTGAAATCGATTCTAAAAAGTCGATTATTTTGAGTAAAAAATCGATTCTTGAAGTCATAGTCGACTTCATCATCCCTTAGACAAACTATCCTTATTAATAGCTAACAGTCCACTATATATTCAGGGCGATAACCGACGATGACTGACTGTATCACATTATGTTAAACGATGGCCATTTCTTTGCCAACTATTCGGGACTGGATGTTTTATCTAGTTTCATATATCATGAGAAGTCTTGGCTTGCTTGTGATTTGAATCTAGGGATTTGTTTTTGGAGTTTATTTGGTGTACTTTGTAACTGAAATGAGATATTGCTGCATTTCGAGTAGCAAAAGTAGTTGTTTTAAGTTTGTTTACAAGTACATATTAATGTTGCTTACTATACAGATAACTTTAAGAATATACATTTTATTTAAAATATCCAATTCGATCAATTAGATTTAAAAGATTCAGCAAGCACGTTTTTTTTTCAGATTTTACAATGTTTGAATTTTTATAAACTTGATATGGGGGTAAGGTGCTGCGACTAATACCTATACTATACACCATGTTAAAGGACTGATGCAAATTATATTATCAAAAAGTTGAAACATGGGATAAACTAAAATCAGCCTTAGTGGGTACAATATAGTAGGAGCATCTACTTACAACAAAGCTAAAAACTATATGTCTTACTTGTTTATTGTACACTGCAACTCCATAAAGACCAGTCTTTGCCAATTTTATAGTTATTATTACTTAGTATTTTCGCTGGGTATTATAATAATAATAATATTATACCCTGCGAAAATACTATATAGAGTTGGTATGGAGTTGCAGTGTACAATAAACAAGTAAATACATACATATTATAGATAAATAATACCAAGACACAGAATAAACCATCGTGCTCATCACACAAAGTTTTATTCTGGGTGGGGAACGAACCCACGACCTCTTGCGTAGCAGTCGGATACACTCCCACCGCGCCACAGAGGCAGTCAGTAAAAAGTTAGTTAGCAGCGATTTTCTCGAATCCACATCGAGCCTCATTCATGAGACATAGGTTCGACGAAGATATAGGTTTAATAAAATTTAAAAAAAATCTTGCTTATTGATATTATATTGTCTCAATGATCTTAGAGGTTGAGATATAGGTTAAATCAAAAAGAATGTAGTGCAAAAAGTATTTATTATTTTAAAACTGTTATGATTATTAGGGAGATATAAAACATTTTAAAATGTTTTGTAACGTATAGTACTTACTGTGTCACTAATAAGCAAGAATATACCTACTCTTCTCCTCCTATTTACATATAAGAACATATTATATATTTACATGTAAGAATCATGTTCGACATAAAAGCAAGACAATCGTGTAAACCGTATTTTAAAAAATATAATTTAATGAGCTTTCCCAGCTTATATATTTACGAATGTGTCTTATTTATAAAGCAAAATAAAAACTTATTTGCTGCAAGAGAAAGAAAACGCCACATAGGTAAATTGTGTGTTGTTCAAAGTAGGACCACTTTGATGCATAAGAGCGTATTTTGTAGGACACCCCTCATTTATAATCATCTGTCTGCATCAATTAGAGAAATTGAAGAAAACTTTAAATTCAAGAAGGAACCAAATTTTAATCCAAAATTTTAGTGACGTTTCGGACCGACTACTCCAAATAAATATACACTCGGCCTTTACAATTATTCGATACTGCCTTTTCGTCCCAAAATTTACCCATGCTCTTAGGTCTACCCAACTTTTCAAACATTCGGCACTTTTAGAAAAAATGGACAAAGTCATTCAAAACACCCTATGCAAAATTTTAAATATAGCCTTGAACGACCGAGCGTGGCTACAGGCGTCCCTATCTGTTCGCCTAGGCGGCCTCGGCGTTCGCAAAATTTCTGACGTAAGTTTACCAGCTTTTCTGTCTTCGGTCCACAGCACCGAAGGATAACCAGGAATATTTTAACGCCTACACTGGTTAATTCTGAAGTGTTGTGTAAGACTGAAGCGCTGAACGCTTGGAAAATGGCTTGCCCTAATACTGACTTACCCGCTAACCCCTTCTCCCAGAGGCAATGGGATAGAGCGCTGTGCAGCAGAGAACATTTAATTAGCACATCATCGAACGCTGCAGAGCGCGCTCGCCTGTTGGCTGTGGGGGAATGGGAATCGGGTCTTTGGTTACAGGCACTTCCATCGCCCAATATAGGCACTATGTTGGATGATACGACATTTCGGATTGCTGCGTGCCTACGTTTAGGCGCTTCGTGTGTTTCTCCACATCGATGCCACTGTGGAGAACTGGTCACCGGCCTTGGACACCACGGCCTATCGTGTAGTAGGAGCTCAGGCCGTATATCTCGGCATGCCAGTCTGAACGATATAATCCGTCGGGCTCTTGTCACCGCCGACGTTCCAGCCATGCTTGAACCAAATGGTTTGGCGCGCGACGATGGCAAGAGACCGGATGGTATGACATTGCTGCCATGGAGGATGGGGAGGCCATTGGTATGGGACGCAACTTGTGTCGATACCCTTGCGCCCTCCCATCTTTCAAGCACTTCAGACTGTGCCTGCGCAGCTGCTGCATCAGCGGAGACTCTCAAACGTCGCAAATATGTAAATCTAATTGAAGATTATATATTTGAGCCGTTTGGGGTCGAGACGCTGGGTCCGTGGGGTCCAAGTGCCCGACTTCTTTTTAAGGAAATTTCTAATCGGCTTATCAGTTCTTCACGTGACCCGAGGGCTGGGTTTTTCTTTGCACAAAGAATAAGCATTGCTATTCAACGTGGCAATGCTGCCAGCCTTCTGGGTACGTTACCAGTCGACATCGATGGAGAAGAATATTTCGACGCGTAAACGGGTCTTGCCTTTTTTTATTTTACTTGGTTTTGTTAGTTTGTAAATATATGTAAATAATTAGTTAGTTGTAAAGTAGGAACTAAATGATCGTCTAGTGAATAAATGCTACTACTCACTTCAAGAGTATTTCGAGGATAAGACATAACTGACTTTCTTTAATGCCCAATACTACTCATCTTCACTTAATAATGATATAGTAATTCTTTTTCTTTATTTATATATTATAAGATATTGTTTTATTAAAATTTGCACACCACAGCGGTAAAAATAGGGATTGAACAGTACCTAATGTAACTACTAACACAATATATACCCATGTTTAGCAAATAAAATTGAATTGAATTGAATATTTTGTATTCTATTTTTTAATATTTTTGCTCAAACATTACAACATTGAAAAATCACACAGTTGACACAGTGACTGCAAGTAAATCTTTCACAACTATACAATGCCTTCTATTGAGTTGCCTCGCCCTCAAAATCTAAGTATCGAACCCTCCACTAAACTACCGCAATAAAAGGGCAAGGATTAAATGGTCAGTGGACAGTTACGGATCATTAAGTCCCCGTGACTAAGTCCCACAACTCAGCGGGACTTAAGTAACTGTCTTGTCTATGGCGCGACACTCAATACTAATGGTCTATTTCGGTTTCTTATTACGTTAATTTGAATATTATACTAACTTTTCTCCCTCGGTTTCGTATCAAGACTGCCTATGTGGCGCGGTGGGAGTGTATCCGACTGCTACGCAAGAGGTCATGAGTTTGAATCCCACCCAGGATAAAACTTTGTGTAATGAGCACAATGGTTTATTCTGCATCTGGGTGTTATTTATCTATACTAACTATATAATATTATAAAGAGGAAAGATTTGATTGTTTGTTTGATTGCTTGTTTGTATTGAATAGGCTCCGAAACGACTGGACAGATTTGAAAAATTCATTTATCGTTTTGAAGCTACACTAACCCCGGGTGGCATAGGCTGTTTTTTATCCCTGTATTCCCACGGGAACGGGAACTACGCGGGTGAAACCGCGAGGCGGCCGCTAGTCTATAATATGTATGTATTTAGAAAAAGTATGTTTATCGGTTGTCTGGTTTCCATAGTACAAGCTCTGCTTAGTTTGGGAGCTTTGTGTGAGTTGTCCCGAGATATTATTATATTATATTATTATCATCTGTAGGTACTAAGAAATTTAACCAATACAGATTTTAACAGTTACTACATACACATAACAATATTGGCAAACTTTTGGCAGATCTAAGATAGTTAAACCTAATGTAATCATTAATTTAAGTCAGAAAATAAGACTCATTCGATTAGATCGTCCAACAAACAAAAATCAAATATCGCTGTACAAGTACATGAGAACCGAGATTCATTCGTAACAACGAACAAAGACTAAAATTTAAATAAATACTAGGTCCCATTTCTTGATTGACGTTAAATTACAGACCAACAATTACCAGCGATAAGGGGTACTTAAACACGCCTCCAATACATTGTATAGGGGTTAGTTTGACAGTTCCAGACAACCCATTCAATTTCATTTTAGAAATATCCAATATCCGTAGTTTACACCAGGTGTGTGTGTGAGAGTATATAATAATAATAATAATAATTTATTTATGAAAGTAAAGGTACAATAGGTGGTACTAAGGTAACTTATATAAAGGTATAATAACAAATAGCACAGTTAAGTATTTGCCTGAAGTAAGTTGAAACCTGTGTTTCAGGCTAGAAAGTAAAAAGTATTTTAATAAATACTTTCCGAAACTAAAACTATACTTAATAACTAAAAATAAGAACTGTTAAACTAGAAAACATAGACTAATAAATTTACATTTACAAAAAAATAGGTAATTATAAGAGATGTTACAACAATTGGTCTTATTTATTTTAGTACAAGTAATAAGTCCTCCGTCTGTTCGTATGACATATCTTGTAATTGGGAACTTACAGCTTTTTTACAATTAAAATAATTTAGGTGGTATATATTTACAATTCGATTTAATCTATTATACAAAAAAGGGCCTGTGAAATTAAAAAATCGGTTTGAGAACATATATGTATCTTGAGGTGGAATCAGATGTGCAGACTATATATCTTTTCGTCTCTTATTAGTTAAGTCAGTATTAAAAGTAAGTAGCTCGTGTTGTTTTAAAATTATATTTACTATAAAAAGCTGACGGACAGTCAATACCTTAAAGCATTTATACAGGAGGAAGGTGGGAAAAAGGAAATGTCGAAAAGTAGCTATTTTTAGAACGGCTCTCTGTGTTCTTTCAAGTGGCAACATAACAGTTTTTAGTGCTCCTCCCCATGAAGTGATGCAATACTGAATGATGGACTGACACACACTTGTATAATTAATTTCGAATCGGCAATAGAACGCAGTTTTTTAAAGACATATATTAGTTTTCGCACTCTAGTCACTAAAATTTCTATGTGTTTCTTGAATGACAGTGTGTTATCTATATTAATGCCGAGATATTTTATGTTGCTAGTGCTAAGTATAATAGGACAGTTACACGTATTTTCTAATGTGTTATTACAATAGTGTGCAAATAAATGTGGGTCATCGTCGCTGTGGTATGACTGTCGCATAGAAAAGCGGATATATTTTGTCTTATCAGCGTTTAATGTTAGCAAATTATGACTAAGCCAATTATTTATGAAATTAAAACCTTGCTGAGCGTTTTCAAATAGGTCGTTCTTGGTTTTGGCCGTAAATATAATAGCTGTGTCATCAGCATAGGATATTATCTTACCATGATCATTTATGTAAATAAGGAATAAAGTAGGACCTAAAATACTGCCCTGAGGAATACCAAAACCGGAACATTTTTGATCTTCACTAGTAATGTTATCTATTTTGATACATTGGTATCTTTCATTTAAATAGTCTGCCAAAAGTTTTAGTTGTGTCCCTCTTATGCCCAGAGACTCCAACTTGTTTAGCAGAATGGAAACAGAAATTGTGTCAAAGAAGATGCCCAGGACTTAGTTCCCTTTGCTGAGCTCTTGTGAAATATAATCTGTCAAAGTGTGAGTCGCGTCGGCTGTAGACAATTTAGCTCTAAAACCATATTGTGTAGGGGATAGAAACTGGTTGTTTTCTAGGTAATTAATTAATCTAATATTTATAATTTTTTCGAGTATTTTCGATATTGAGGGAAGTAGGGAGATCGGTCGGTAATTGGATACAAGTTCTTTATTTCCGGATTATATTTATAGATAGGAATAACCACTGCCTTTTTTTAGGCATTGAGGAAAAATCCCTTCAGAAAGGCAAAGTCGAAAAATATATGTTAGAGGAGGTACTAAAATATGTTTAAAAAGTTTAAGGATTTTATTGCTAATATTGTCCGAGCCAGTGGCACAGCTATCCTTCAGGACAGAAATAATTTGAGCTACCTCGTGTTCATCAGTGTCTAGCATAACGAAAGATTTGAGACTCAAGTTGCGGACAAATTGGGAGGGTTGCGTACATCCAAGGCTATTATTTTGATTTTGAATACGCTCGGCAAGATTTTTGCCCACATTTATAAAATAGTTATTTACATGGTTAGCTGAATTTAGTGGTGATGAGTTAATATGCAGTAAACTCGAATTTGATGATTTTTCGATGTGTAAGTTATGCTTTTAACATGTCGCTAAATTTGCTTACTATTATTACCTGCCCTTTGTAAAACATCTCAGTCAAAATTAATTTTTATTTTTTTGAGTAGGTTGTTACAGAATTTTTTGTATCGTTTGTACGTAGTTAAAAGTATTAGGTTATCACGGTACCGTCTTGTTCGCTGATGGAGTCGATCTCTGTGTTTTATACAACGTATAAGACCAGGAGTAATCCAGGGCTTGATATTGTAAAATTTCTTATTTATTGTCGTTACTTTCGTGTTGCATAATATTGCTTGTTGGACATTTTTAATTAAATACGACAGAGACATATTAGGGTCGGCATTATTGTAAACTGGACAAAAATCGATGTTGCATAAATCATGTTCGAGTTTGTGTATGTTTAATTTAGACCTTGTCTGTGGACGACTCTGCTTAGGTGGCGTTAAATTTACGGTTAGTAGGACAGCGTGGTGGTCAGTTACAGTAGAGTTAGTAACAAGAGTGATGTATGTCAAGCTGGTTTTAATCATTACATGATCGAGACAGGAACCGCTATGATGAGTAGATAATGTGTGAGCGGGCTGAAGACCATAGTATGAACATAAATTAAGGTAGTTATGGGTTCCTGAATCGCAAGATCCTGAGCTAATGTTTAAATTCAAGTCACCTGTTACGAGTAATATTATGTTTTTACATGAGGGTAGTGATTTCAGTGTTTCATCTAGAGATTTTTGAAAGAGGTCAGAGTTTCTGAAGGAAGGAGATCTATATAAAGCAATAATCGCTGTATCTGAACCAATGTTAAGGATCAAACCATTGCAGTCTTGTAGAGTCGGCTCCTCGATTCTGATTTTGATTTGCACTCTTGAATAGAATTACCATCTTGACCGCAATGTCCACATGTAGAGTTAGGTGTTTTGCATGTTTTGGCTGCATGTCCGTACTGCTGGCATTTGTAGCATCTAATCACTAGTGTAAAATCTCGCACAGGACAGGACGTCCAATTGATAAAAACTCTTTCTTGAATTAGCAGGGCTTTACGTATGACTGCTGATACTTCCAGTATATAATTGCAGGTCACTGCGTCTTTCTTCCTAGATTTGTGGCTGAGTCTAATTGAGGTCAAAAATGAATCTTTAGTTAAAGAGGGCATTTTTTCTACCAGGTTTTGTTCGTATACAAAAACCTCATTATCGCTCATTTGTGTCGGGACTCCTACGATAGTAATGCGGGGTTTGCGTTTTTGGGTTTCGTCGACAGTAAAAACTGACTTGGCAAGTTGTACAGATTGTTTGAGTTTTTCTAGGTCATTTTTAGACTCTGTGCTGATAATGACGCCTCCGTTTTTCGTGTTTCTGACTCCGTGAACTTTG
This sequence comes from Herminia tarsipennalis, assembly GCA_945859575.2. Taxonomy (NCBI): domain Eukaryota; kingdom Metazoa; phylum Arthropoda; class Insecta; order Lepidoptera; family Erebidae; genus Herminia; species Herminia tarsipennalis. Next base: position 31,026,153 of record OX243830.2, read on the forward strand.
AGTTTCATATCTTCAGGGCAGACGATTTTCTGGACCAAGGTTTTGGTTTCGTCGCTGGTTTTTGACCTGTCACTAGGGTAAATGGTCACGGAACTCAGGGGCGTTGGTCGAACGAAACTATTCGTCCCCTTCTTTACCATGTCAGCAAAAGATGAATTTGGCAATGCTTGTTTGGAACAGGACTCCTTAATCGTCTGTTTTATCTCAGATAAATCGTTTGCCAGATCTAGTAGGGCAGATTGGTTTTGCAAAGATACATGGGATTGGACTGCTCTATGTTTGATTGACTGATATTGTACAGCCAATTGTGAAACCCCATTTCCAACTTTCCGGCAGAGGTTGGAAACTCTTAACTTCTGTTCCGAGTTCAGTTTACCTTCGGCTGAAATAGTGCATATTTCATTTAAGTATTGTTGGATAGATCCCATCCATTGCTGTAACTCAGGTGTTGATATGACTTCAAATTTCTCACTTTGGAACGTCGGCGGCCCTGGACTACCTTCCATTTTTGAGGCCAAATGTACTAATAATAACTGTTCATAGTAAAACTAAACACGCATAACACACAAAGTCGGTAAACTAGGTCACTATTTATGCAATTGTCAATTTATTATTTTTAATAATAATGCGCACGTCTGTATGGAGCGATGAACGTAAAACAAAAAAAAAAAAGACGAGACTACATCTGTGAACATAGGATTGTTTTCCAAAAGTTATGTTCTTCGTATTCTTGAAGAGCGCTAACTGGGTGACCAGTTTATCTTGGCGTATTTTTTCGTTTTTTTTATTCAAGATAACCAAAAAAGTAGCGAAGCTTTAAAAGCAACACAACATCAAAATTAAATCAAACTCGTTATACCCGTTTCCCGGACGATTGGTTTACTTATTATATATAAGATTTACTCGTATAAAGATTTAAGATTTCGGCAATTGACCCGATTTTTATGAAGTTAAACGCAAAAGTCTTTATGTACAACTGACCCGATCTCTGCCTTGTATTTCGTTTATTTGAATTAAGTTGGATCTCTGATCATAGTAATTGTAATAAAAAATCAATAAGCCTAATGAAGAAATAGGTACGCGTTACTGCTTGTCTTGTCTTGGTAGAAATTAGACACCGTGACGTAAAAGTGCCTTATGTTTAGGTTCAACTACAGAGCTGATAAAAGACCTGAAAAAACTCAGCTCTGACTAAAAAACCTGAAAACATAACATTTTAAAATGTTAGTTCTTGCAAAAGCATGCTACATAAAGCTGGCTACGCAATCGAATACAAAAGAATAAATTTCAACCGGATGAAAACAGAACAACAAACAAATTGCAGCAGTCGCTAGGAATCGCATACGTTGTGAAGATAGCGCTATAAATTAAAGTAAAGAACGTAGCAACAAAGGATTAGACAAAGGTGCAATGCACACTGTATATCGTGCCACACAATCTTTTGCCGCTTACCTGCAGCTACGTGTTTACAGCAAAAACGCTGCTGTATGTACGACGATAACGTACGCAAGGAATAGAAGAGCATACATTTAAATGTAGAACAGTAAAGATTTGCGGTTTTAATTTTAAAAATTAAGTTATTTTTTAAAACAGCTTTGTTTGAAAGATAGAAAGAGGTTAAGCAATTCGTCCCTACCAGATCTAATAACGAATCAGGGTTTTTGTTGGAACGAAGTTCGTTATCGCGCGTTGTGAAAGGGGGCTAGACGGAAAAAAAATCTCACAAAAAGTTGTAACGACACTTTTTGACACACACAAGCCGCGCGGCGTGCGCGTATGATATGAACATCTAATTTGACGAAAAAGTCACCTGTCGATTTGGTCTAGAGGCATAAATTCAGTACACAGTATTGGTGACAATTGTGTAGTTGTGGGTTCGAGCCTTCGGTATACAATCGTCTTTTTGTAAGTTATTTTTGTTTCGTCTTTCTATTTCGCATTGAACAGTGTGTTGCGAAGATTATAAAAAAAAATTAAGATAAGAACTTCGTTCCATCCGGGTGTCCCTTAACACCTCTCAAGTTCTTTGTGATTTCATTTTTTAAATTTGTTGATTTAATTCGTTAGTCAATAAAATTCATTGATTAACGAATTCAGATTTACTAGAAAAATATTATTGTTATGTAAACAGTAAATTTCTACGCCTCCTACCTTTTAAAACAACACGCGAACTAATATGAAAATAATCCGGGCAAGCAACAGCTAAAGCTAAAATTCAATATACGAAAACAGGGCATGATGAAATTGAAAAAGATTTACGCAACTTTAACGTTTAATATCACTGAGAGGTTTAAGCGAGATCCGTAGAAGACGACATAAATGTCCTTTACAAAAATGAAGATGCGTCCCAGAAACCGGATGATTTATATACTCGAGGACCTCGAAGTCTAAAACCGAAGACAATGGAAAGGTCTCGACAAAGTTATTTAAATTACGCGACAATTTTCTTGGGCCATAACGTTTAAGTGGTGAAGGCGTCGAGACCGGGCTAAATGAGGTTTTAAACCGTCGGTTTCATGAAAAGGGATTCGCAAAGCAGATTTGAGGCAGACGGGCTGGCACACTGTAGACAATGAAGGCGCTCATCCTCTAGAGCCAGCTACAGACTACACAATCATTGCATTGTTTTATGAATATGCTGAGGCTTATGACACTTCAAATTAAGCGAGAGTTCTGTCTTTTGTTTCTATTCTAATGGTGTTAACGTTGTTGTTATGCTTATCTGCAATTCTGGATCTTTGCTAACGCTACGTTTCAGTTTGTGTAACCTGGTTTATGAGGATAAGCTATCTGTGTTTTGAATCAGCATCTTTAATGGTATACCTACGGCTATATCAAACAAACATGGTGGATTTTATAAACTTAGAACATTTGCTGTCAGTATAACAGTTGAAAACCCTTCTTATTTTTGTAAATCAAACAGTATTCCCCCATTTTGTGCAATTCATTCGGAAATACTAAAACTGCGATTTTTAAAAATTACTTTTAGACCTATTCTCATTCTCTACTAAATATACATAAAAAACATTAAAATCGGTCGAGCCGTTTCGGAGGAGTTTGACCACAAGGAGTTTTTTATAGATTAAAAGATTATCTTAATCAACTAGTTAGTTTTCATTAGTGTAAGAATCGTTTGGCTTTCAATTAATTAACTGCACCTACCTACTTAAGTTATATCTACATTACCCTTAGAACGCCTTTAGCAATAAGGCAACCCCTGTACAAAATTGATCATGAAGTTTGAAATAAATAACATAATACATTCATAATTTCATACACGATAAGCTAATTTATACAATCGTGTTAAGAATAGACCTGTCTGTAGTAATTTTTGTGTCTGAAAAAAAAGAGTTAACTGTAATCGAATCTATGAAAACTATCTAATCTAATAAAATGAGAAGGCATAAACCGACTTACGATACCTACATAATAAGTGATGCTATAGAGACACTTTGAATTTCATTCTCAATACTGTATTATTTCTTCACAAAGCTCGTTGAAACCAACGCAACGTATGCATTCACAATTTAAAAGACACATTCAAATGCCATAAAACGATACTTTATTATAATTTAGAAGTCTGCGGTTCCAATAACTATTGTTTAAACTTTTAAAATAGACATTTTTATTTTTGTAACATATTGCTAGTACTTTTTTGACAGAACAATTTAAGGATTGTTGCGTTTATCGTTTTGTTGTATTTGTTGGAGATATGAAACGACGGACGAGATATGTGAATGGTGGCAAACTAAACTAAATTTTCACAGACTAACATGCAAAGCATGAAAGTACTTACATGAAATGCGTGCAAAATTCGCAAGACCAGGTCTAAATGCAGTTAAAGTACCTAAACAATAAAAACACCAGGAAAAATTTAATGAAAAAAAGGGAAAGAAAAGAGGGCCTTCTTTCTTTCAAGTGTATTTAAAAGCATTTGAACCATGCTTTATGTTAAAACGTAACCAATGAACCATAAACACACGAATGGGACATTTGCTGTTACGGTGCCGAAAACTTTTGCAACCGAATGCAACGGTGAAGCCTACTGCGCGCCATGCGCCGTGCATTCCAGTGTTGTGACACATCCCTAAACATACTGAAAAATGTTGTCCGACAACCACCAACTCTGTTTTTCGAACATCCAATCAATTTCCAAATTAATTACCTTACAAAATTAACATTCACAAAAGCAAGTTACACATCACTGGCACTGTTTGGTTTATATGAGAGGACGTCAAAGGCATTCAGGTATGATAGCTGGAGAATTCAAACAGTTGGTCGGTTCGTTAATTGGAAAGCGAACGGAGGTATTTACTCTGTGCTCGCTGTGACCAGACTGTGTGCTCAGCTCTTGCAACTTGTGTCAAAGACAACCGTACTGTTTACACGGACATGACAAATAAAAAAGTTGCTGTTTCGATGTCCCATTGACTTGTACGAGGTTTGATAAAAACTTTATTCATTTTATAGGGTAACAGCTGTTTTCATTTGTTTTGGGGAGTACAATTCCATTAGATAGCCATTCAATTGGCTTCATTACTTCGTAACTTAATAATTATTATAATATTAAAAATTTACTGCGTTTACCTGCCCCTCTTAACAATAACTAAAGGTCTGCCTATGTTTGCTTTGTTTTCTCACAAAAGATTATCACACTAATATTATAAAGGCGAAAGTTTGTGAGTATGTGAGTGTGTATGTTTGTTACTTCTTCACGTCTAAACGGCTGGAGCGATTTGAATAAAATTTGAAACCGCGGGTAATACCGCGAGGCACAGCTAGTAATGATATAAACTGAAACCATTGGCGTAGAGACCAGGACTGCACCATAACCTCACAAAATTGACCACTCTCTAGAAAAAGACAACGCTTCTTTATGGACAATAGCTGTCAAAGGCCGCACGAGTTTTTTCTCTCTTTCACGCTTTGCAGTCAATAGTTACTTTTTAACTCAAACTTTAATATCTTTATTTCGTAAAATCAGGTTATTGATTATTTGACAACGTCAAATTAATACATACTAAAAATTTATTAAATTATGATTGTTTGAAAAATAAAACAAAATGAGGTTAGGCGGCAGTTCCAAGTGTAAAGCTTATGAGAAGAAGCTGCCAAGAAACTCATGTGCCACTCTTTTAAAATCATCAAGTTTTTCTTTACAAAAATAATTTTTACTGAAAGAACCAGTGTGTTTGGTGAGTGTAATCGTTTATAAAATAAGGATAGCTAAATAATAATACTATTAGTAACTCTAAAATAAGTATTTATAAACGTATTCAGCAAACACAAGACTTCACTTCTTACAAAGTAAATATATATATCTAATATATAAAAATCTCGTGTCTCAGTTTTCGTTGCCATACTCCTCCGAAACGGCTTGACCGATTTTGATGAAATTTTGTGTGCATATTGGGTAGGTCTGAGAATCGGACAACATCTATTTTTCATCCCCCTAAGAGTTTGTTTGTTTGTTTGAACGCGATAATCTCAGGAACTACTGGGCCGCATTGAAAAAATATTTTATTGTTGGATAGCCCATTTATCGAGGAAGGCTATAGGTTAAAACATCACGCTACGACCAATAGGAGCGGAGCAGCAATGAAAAATGTTGTAAAAAAAAAAAAAGAAAGAAAAAAGGAAAATTTACGCAGACGAAGTTGCGCGGGTCAGCTAGAAACGGCTTAACCGATTTTACGGCATATTCAGTAGGTCTGAGAATCGGCTACTATCTATTTTTCATACCCCTAAGTGATAAGAGTTGCCCACCCCTAACATTTATAACTATACTATAAAATTTTAAAGCTGAAGAGTTTGTTTGTTTGTTTGAACGCGATAATCTCAGGAACTACTGGGCCGCATTGAAAACATATTTTATTGTTGAATAGTCCATTTATCGAGGAAGGCTATAGGTTAAAACATCACGCTACGACCAATAGGAGCAGAGCAGCAATGAAAATGTTGTAAAAAAAAAAAGGAAGAAAAAAGAAAAAAGGGAAAATTTACGCAGACGAAGTTGCGCGGGTCAGCTAGTATATACATATAATCTTAAAGTACATTTGAATAGCCTGTGAGAGAAAGCAGTTCAATCCCAAGCGTTTTTGTCTTCCATATAATCAATTATTGAGTAGTAACTTTTCATACACAATGTTTTCTTAATGGTACACTTAAATTTATTACTACTTAATTTTTGAATATCGTTAGGGATTTTATTGTAGAAACGTATACATTGGCCCCGAAATGATTTGTTTACTTTTTGTAACCTTGACGCTGGTACAACAAGTTTATGTTTGTTCCGCGTGTTAATAATAAGTATATCACATTTCTTACAGAATTTATCAATATTTTTGTGAACATATATGAGGTTTTCATAGATATACTGACATGCAACAGTCATGATATTGTTGTATAACTAAAAGAGATGGCACGGTCCAGGTCTGTACGCCAATGACTGATACGCAAAAATCTGAACGGTTCACCATAGATTATATTCAAGACTTATTTTCTTGTCTATAGACTATTTTTTTTTCAAGACATCAGCAGTGACATAACCTTGACAGATGATAGTAAATATTTTAGGTATAAAAAAGTACCAAACCCCAAAACAAATCAATTACTACATGAAAAATGGATGACGTATTTAAAAACCTCCAAAAACAAAGTCAGAATTGTGCCAGTAACCTGATAAAATGGATGCAAGATTGTAAATATTTATCTTTATAATTAATGACTAGCTGCCGCCTGCCTAACCCGACTTCGCACGGGTGTCATATCGTAGTTTTTTAAACCTTGAGTTACGTTAATGTAATTTTTCGTAGTGATCTCTATTTTTTACTCCCCGATAATGTAACTTTTTAATGGTGAAAGAAGTTTTAAAATCGGCCCAGAACTTTAAAGTTTATTCGTTACATAAAAAAATACAAATCTTTCCTCTTTATAAAATTAGTGTAGACACAAGCAAGATTCATCACAAGAACGTAATAATCAAAAACATCATGTTGTAACGCACTTTTGTTGTTGTTGTAACAAACAACGCACCTTAGTGACCTGCTGAACAATCTCATTATTTATCTTCTTTAAATAATATAAGTCACTTTCACTGTCAATACGATAATGATAGGTTCATGATTACAGTTTTCAATCTGAAATTTGTTTGCGCTCGTATTCGTGGTCGTTGTATGTCGTTTTGAATGCAAGCATGTGAAAGTGACTTATAACAGTGCAACGTATAGACAGTGAAAGTGACTTTATTTTATATAAAGAAGATAGTGTGTGTGTGTGTGTGTGTGTGTGTGTGCGCGCGTGTGATAATATTATTTTTCTTTCACAGCTAATTTGTTGCCACCAACTGATGAAGGCAATCAGAAAGGCAAATCCCTTTTCGAAAATACAGACAAGGACGAATTGGTAGATTTTGAAAAATTCCAAACGGTAGTCTCAGACTTGGCTACTGAACAGAAGAAAACTTTCGATGATGTGGCCAGTCGACTGGCAGACGAAGGACCTAAGATCATAAAGGCGGTGGAAGCTGGTGTCAAGGCATTCAAAGATACCATGACAAAGAAATAAATAGTTAAGGAATATAATTATGTTTATTAACATAACTTTGGTAGTTTTATTTTGAGTGTAAAAGGACACTGGTTAAGAAAAACATCGTGATAAAACCAGAAACATACCATAAATTCAAAGTCATAATGACATCTAGAAATCAGTAAGACTTTCTCTTTCAGAAAGGAGATCCGCAGCAGTAAGTATATACGGCTGATATTAATAATAATATCGCAATTCTTAGGACTTACGTCAAGTCACGTTATTTGATGAACTCCTGTTTTGACTCAGTGGTGTTGGCTGGGACTAGATCAATGTCAGCAGTGCAGCAATAAAAATTTAATACAAAATTTGCTTCATCGGGTTTTCAGATGGATGTAAGTCGATGTACAGCGTCTCTTAGGCTAGTACTACTTTTAGTTTAGTCCCTTTTAATGAGTAAAGAAGCATTACATTGGTTTCATTTAAAAATATATATCATCTTTAATCACATATTTAAAAATAGTCCTCAAAATACAAAGATTTTTATAGATTGAAGAAAAACATGAAAAAAAATCAAAACCCTGTTTTAGTTTATTCAATTTTAATATTTTCTTTTAAACACAGACGGGCCAGCAATTTGCCATAAGCTTTAATTAATATCTGAAAAATATGTATCGAATTTCTCTAATCAAAAATGAGAACCTATACCTTTTTTTTCTCTAGGCGTACTAAACAAAAAAAAATAGGAAAACAAACTTTTTATAAACAATTGTAATTACTAATTAATTGGAATTAATGTCTGAATGATGGTATTGAATGCAATTTCTATGCCACCGTCAACACTGTGCATTATCCTTCTCAATATCGAGTTCCATATCCTCTCCTGATTCTGATGATTCCAAAATCATTAAAAATGAAATAAAAATAACATAGAAATTATATAATTACAATGATTTAAAAGCAATACCGAAGATCACCCAACAAGTGTTTTATTTACCGTTCGATTCAATAGTATAATCCCGGTATGAGAGGAAATCTCCGAACCAGCGCTCTCACATAACCACTCGTTCTTCGTGTTCGGAGGCTATTGCCGACTTAGTAAAATACACGGAATATCAATTTAAATTGTTAACAACAAATAAAGCTATAGATAGTAAATTAAGTGACCCGGGTGGAAAAACACCATTGTAGCCTTTATGGGTTAAACTGAGTTTAAAAATTGAGTTTAATTAATATAAGGTTTTTATTACATTACTTCGTTTTCATTAGTATAAGAATCGTTTGGCAGGCTATAAATTAAATATACCTACACAGATATTTTAGATCTACATCACCGTGAGGTAGACTGGCAGAGAATGCTTTTAGCAATAAATCGGCCTCTGTACATAATTGTGCAAAAGTTTTAAATAAATAAATAACATTCATACGTAAAACGAGGTAACTGTAATCAAATGAACTTAATTGATTGATTGATTGAAAAAAATTCTTTCAGTCTGTTTCGATCTGTAAAAGTTATTCTGTCTTATTTCTGCCAATACCTAGCAATAGGCAACGAATTGTTATTTATTTGTTATCCTATTCATAGAAACAACTACCACCTCTGTTTTTCGAACATCCAATCAATTCGCAAATTAATTACCTTACAAAATTAACATTCACAAAAGCAAGTTACACATCACAGGCACTGTTTGGTTTATATGAGAGGACGTCAAAGGCATTCAGGTATGATAGCTGGAGAATTCAAACAGTTGGTCGGTTCGTTAATTGGAAAGCGAACGGAGGTATTTGCTTTGTCTGTGCTCGCCGTGACCAGACTGTGTGCTCAGCTCTTGCAACTTGTGTCAAAGACAACCATACTGTTTACACGGACATGACAAATAAGTTACTTTTTTAATGTCCAATTGACTTGTAGACAGTTAATATAGGGTAACAGCTGTTTTTGTTTGATTTGGGATGAGATTTCAATCCACTACTACCAATCCATTCGAAAACTACCAAGGTTGCTTTTTATCATGCAGTCCCTCAGGGTTTGGGTGGATTTTGTTGAGAAAAAACAACCGAGTTTAATTGAAAAGATAATATATTTTTTTTTAAATGCGCGATCATGAATGCTTCATCATAGATTATTTTCGAAAACTTATTTCGTCATAAGGTCTAATATCTAATACGAAGTTTTATATTCTCTTTGACAGGGTCAAAGACAATTTTTTTGCTCTCGTTCAATAAAATGTCAGCAATGACTTGCCCTTGACAGATGAAAGTAAATATTTTTATTTAAAAATATAAAACCACAAAACAAATCAATGATTACATGAAAAATGGATGACGTATTTAAAAACCTCCAAAAACAAAGCCAGAATTGTGCCAGTAATCTGATAAAATGGATGCAAGATTGTAAATATTTGTGTTTTTAATTATGATTAATAGTGCCATTAGAAGCCTGGATTGTAATCCAGGCTCCTAATGACACTATTAAGACTCATCACAAGAACGTAATAATCAAAAACACCGTGTTGTAACGCGCCTTAGTGGCCTACTGAATAATCTAATTATTTATCTTCTTTACGTCGAAGTATAAAATAAAGTCAATTTCGCTGTCTGTACGTTTATGGTAGGTTCACATGCTCACATTCAAAGCGACATTCAAAGGGCACGAACACAAGCTCGATATGGTACTTTTCATAGGCAGGTTTATCAGTCTCTACCGATACGCGGATGCATAAATGTGTGTGTGTTGTGTCTCTGTGTATGTTAAACAATGCCATAATATTATTTTTCTTTTACAGCAAATTTGTTACCACCAAATGATGAAGGCGATCAGAAAGGAAAATCCCTTTTTGAAAATACAGACAACGACAAATTAGTAGATTTTGAAAAATTCCAAAGAGTAATCACTGACTTGGCTATTGAAAAGAAGAAAAGTTTCGATGATGTGGCCAATCAACTGGCAGAAGAGGGACCTAAGTTCATAAAAGCAGTGGAAGCTGGTGTCAAGGCATTCAAAGATACTATGTCAAAGAAATCATCAGATACGGGTAAGGCAAAGGGTAAGGCCGATGCCTTACGCTTATCCGATGATGGTTTGGATGGTTTCCGGTTTTGTGAGGATTTACAAAAGCAGAAACAATCATCGGATAAGGATACAAAACATAATACCAAAGATAAGAAGACTTGAGACAAGCTGCAATCAGCAGCGAACCTATACTTTCTTAGAGGACACCCGTATCCTCTCTTAGAGAGTAGATCCGTATCCTTTATCAAGAGAAGAACGTTAAAAGGCTGATTAATCATACGTAGGTGGTTATAGGTATTTCTAATGAGGTGTAATCGAAATTGTTGACTATTGGCTGTGACTTGATCAATATCCTTAGTATCCAGTTCCTAGTTTTATAAGCAATTGGCTTATAAAATACAAAGAAAACAATTTCATTATTAAATAGATTTCAAATAATAAAATGTGTTATTACTTCGCTTGAACTCAACTCTTCTGATATCGAAAAAGTTTGTTGAAACTGTATAATGTATCACGCGTTATTGAAGAAATTTATTTATTATTATTACTAGAGTAGATACAGTTTATTGGTATATGTGCCCATTATTTAACCGCCTTCAAAACGGGAGTTTCTCTGTTTGACCCGTTCGTATATATGTATGTTCGTGATTTTCTTCAAAACTACTGACCCAATTTTGATGAGGTTTTCTCTATTCGACAGAATATTTTTTGGCCAAAGTTTTAATGTATAAAACGTCGTCCTAAATTAGAAGACACTGGAGCTATAGACTAAAACACACGAGTAAGTCAGTGAAATTAGTTTTTTTTCCTTGTTTTGTTTTTAATTGAAATCGATAATTATTCTATACAAAGTTAAATAAATAAACAGTTTATTAATCACCATAAAATAATTACAATAAAAACTGCACTATGACATTTCATCAACATAACTTATACATATAATACCAACTTAACAAAAATAAACGCTGTCTTTTAAACAAGGCTAAATGTCTGTATCTTAAAAGGCAGTATTCGGCACTCACACTAGTTTTATCTATATAATTAAAGTAGAGTATGCAGATGGACTGTGTCATTTTCATATATCAAATAGCGGTAATATAACTTATATGGAGTGTATACTTAAAGAGTAAAGCTCACAACTAAAACAAAACTAATACACTGTAGTCCGTTAACCATGACCTTTTGTGTATTGATTTTTATAATGACAATGCGGCATCCGTACACATGCCACATAAAGGTGTCTATAAGATTGATGATAGCTATATTTACCTTCATCCACTTTACATGCCTGATGATAAATACCTATTTGTTTTTGTCTGTACTTTTCTTCCAAAAGCAATTATTGTATAAGCAAACTAGCCGTCGCCTTTGGCTTCGCCTGCGTGGCTTGCTTTACTCCGTTAAGGGTTAATTTTTTGCTTTTAATCAAAACGCTGAAACACGTGTTTCGAAACTGACGGAGTTTCATACAAACTTGCAACCTGTATTGTAGTATTTAGGAGTTGATTTTTTAAAAACGCTGAAATACGTAATTCATTATTTTAAACCATAAAGCCAAATACAACATTTCAAAGATTTATATTAATGCTGACTGAGTTTAGTCCAAACTTACAACCATTATTTAACCCCTTTAGGGGATGAATTTCCAAAATCTCACACGTGGTTTAGGCTGGCGTTACATTAATATAAGATTTGTAGAATAATTTAGATAGGTATAGTTAATGGCTATAAAAATGTTCATTTCAATCTAAATTGAATTCCATAACCATATAGAGCGACGTTAGCATGACCACACGTTCGCACAGTCCCGCGGTCTCGTCTGTACACAGTCGCGTCGGGCGCACTATTTTGAGGGGCATCACTTATTCAAGACAAATTATCGCCTGCCCCTGCAGTCCACGGTTAATCATTGTGGCTGTAGCTATTTTTAACCCTCGAAAAATAGAGATATTTTTTAATTCTGCAGTGTATCCTCTGAGTACTTAAATTAAGTTTGTGCTTAGAAAAATTAACAATCTATTTTACTCTAATCAAATCAGTCTGAAACTCGATAATATTAACTGCTTTACAAATTCCTAAAAATAATGTAAAAAATTGTAATATTAATTATAGTCCAAGAGGGGAGCTCAAAAAATGCAAGCATAAAAAGGCTGTTTTTTTTTATATTACGTCACATCAGGGTAGTAAATGAATACCCTTTCGTCTGGCAGCTGGATTCCTTAGCGTTTGGCGCAGAAGCAGGTTTATTTTTTATCCAATGAACTATTTTGTGAATATACTTTCAAAAACTCAAAAAATTGTTATTTATAGCAGTATAATAATTCAAAAAAAGTTTTACATTTGTCAGTCATGCAAAATTTTGTAACCAGCCGCGTAAAGATGTATTCATGAATAGTGCTTGATCTGCGGGTGTTATCGAATGCGTGATCTGAAATCAGAATAACTCTGTAACCGATGCTGTCAGTAACCGGTTAAAGTCCTGTACGCCAAATAAGCGGAGGAATCCAGCTGACTGACGGAAGGGTATTTCTTTACTCCAATAAAGTGAAGTAATATAAAAAATCAGCCTATAAACATTGCTTGCACTTGTTCTCCTCCTGGTCTATTACTACGAACTCTATTAGCCTTTTACCATAAAGTTCAATGATTAATAAAAAACCTATTTCAAAAAAGGATTTTTGCAGCAAGAAACGAGATAGGAACTCATTTCGTAACAGCTTTTATTTAAAAAAACTTGCATTCCTTGTTTAATCTGTGCAATTCCACGTTTGAAATGTGAAACTTTAGCCGCGCTATCATGCAAATGCAATGCTACTCGGAAGCGATTGTGCGTACTTTATGAAGAAAATTTATTCACATGGACTACAATTTGTACCTGGTCGGCTAATACGTATGTTGATTTCACAGAAAAAATATATACCCTCATCTGTTAATTATTAGTGTTATGAAATAAATTATAGATAATATACACATTGACATATCGCGAATAAGTTGCCTAGTTAAATTGCGTGCGGATAATATTGACCAATTAATTTTTTTATTATTTTTTTTTAGTAGTTATTTAAAAAAATCGTACAAAAAACGTAGAAAATAGCCAACAGAATTTTAAAAGTAAAGGTTGCCTTCTTCTGCCTCAGAGCATGTGTGGAGTTGCCAGGTGAGTAAATGATATTATACTCTTATCAGTATTTAATCGTATATTATATCAAATAAGAGCTGTTTTTATTCTGAATCTAACTGTATTAGGTTGCCTTATTACAAATCTATTCCAATCCATGATTGCTTAGATTTTAGATGTAAATTTTTAACGCGAGCGCTGAGTGACACAAAGATGCATTTCGCGCGCAACTCCACGCGACGCGACGGGCAATGATGAAACAAGTACCTACTGAAGATTTTTTCCGATGGCGTAAGAGCGCTCTTTATAATAAATACTTAATTTAATTCAGGGTAAATATAAACAACAATATCAAATTATTTTCACACACATTTATTTTTATTATTAAAATAGATTAGCATTTTTTTTTAAGTTCTAAAACATAATAAGAAAAGAACTTTAAACTGTACTTTTGTATTGCTATTAATATTTTTTCAGACAGAGTCTAGAAAGCGTAAGGTTAGCAGTCAGGCTCACTAACCACAAGACCAACAGACCTTTAAAAAAAAAGAATAAAGAGCACACAGTTTTACTCCAGTATTTAAAATAGAAGACCATAGAGATCCGTGAAATATCCGGCTTTATAAACCACTGTGCATCGGCAAATGCGTTATGATTGGCCATTTTCGAATGCACCGAATAATAGGGATGGACAGGGATGAAAATAGGTCGTCGATAAAATATTCAAATTGGGACGATTTGGATTACTGTAGGTAAAATGATTTTAATTAGGTTCGGAGGATGATAATACATTTTAATATTATTCAATGCGTGTGAATTAAAAGTAAGGTCTTAATACAATTAAGATATTTAAAAAAATATATTTTAAGTATTTATCAAATAATAAATAATAAAAAAATATTAAAGATAAAAATAAACATTTTTTTTCCCTGTTTGTGTTACATTTTTCATTGCTGCTCCGCTCTTATTTTTTTAAATAACTAATGAGAGTATTAGTTAGTAAATTTTTAAAAAAATATTAAAAATGTATTTATTTAATACTATAAGCACGCATTATAACTAGGCAACCTATTTGCGATTTGGCAATGTGTATATTATCTATAATTTATTTCTTATTACTAATAAATAACAGATGAGGGTACATATATTTCTTAAACCGGATCTTAGACCAACATTTCATACATAAGTTTACAGTTTACACCAAGACGCTTATCGTATATTTAAACTATTAATAGTTGTTTAAATATCAAGTTTAATAACAATATTAAATTATTATTACAATAACTTGTTGTTAACTACTTTATAAGTAGTAAGTAAATAAATATCTGTCTTATTACATAAAAACGTTTTTACAGAAAAATAAAAACCTACTTCAAAAATATAAGGAAATAAAAAGCAAAAAAATAATATAAATCCAACAACAAAAAAGAATTCAATATTTTAAAGTTGGTGCCAAGAAATGAAGTTTTATGTTTTAGGCACCAACTTCAAAATGTTTAATTATTTTTTTATACTCTCTAATGGGACCAATCTGGAAGGATTGGTCTCATTATAGAGTATAAAAACATAATTAAACATTTATAATATAATAAAATATAAAAATATAAATAAACAAAAAACCAAATAGAATATAAAAAAATAATTAAACAAAAACCGGGCAAGAGCATGTCGGACCATGCTCAGTGTAGGGTTTCGCAGCCTTGAATAATTGCATCAGCAGAAGAGCGTATGCTCATGGCACTTAAGCCCTTTTATTGAGAAAGTAAATTCTTCGGCAATAACTCAATGACCGTATATCTAGTCATGTCCGAATTAATTTTAGTTTAAAGTATTTAATAATCGCTACCTTTTTGATTGTTTTCATATTTTTTGATCACACAGTTCAAAAGTTAACGGGGGGGCGACACAATTTATGCAACTTTCGGAGCGACTATTTCCAAAAATATTTACTCAATCAAAAAAGTTTACTAGAAACCTTACAAGACCTGTAGAAATAGAATCTTAAGACCGGTCCAATGATGTCCCACACGTAGATGCATTCTGAAAAAAAAAATGTCTGCTTCCGTTGCATGTACAGAGTGCCTACAAATATTTATTTTTATTATTTAGCTATCAAACTAAGTAGCGGCTACTACAAGACACCTTTTCACCAAATTTTATCAATATTTATTGAGTAGTCTTTGAGTAAAATGCCTGTAACATACGGACAGACATACAGACAGACGGACATGACGAAACTATAAGGGTTCCGTTTTTGCCATTTTGGCTACGGAACCCTAAACATAGTACTACTATATTATACTACTAGTATACCCTTTCAAACATGAAAAGAATTTTTCAAATCAAACCAGCCGTCAGCGAGTAATCAAGAAACAAACATTAAAAAAAAACAATCGAATTGAGAACCTTCTCCTTTTTGAAGTCGGTTGAAAATAAGTTCTATAAATTAAAACGAAAAATATTCTAGGTATAGTCTTCATACATACACTAAAATAAAATTCAGTATAGAATTTTAGTTTTCAAAAGTTGTCCGGTATTAGTTGAAAAACCGAATAATTTTCGTTCACCAACGAGTTCGTACAGTACACGGTACCAGTACAGGACTTTATCTCTGAATTAAATTCGTTTTGTGTAAAATTTACGGTAGAAAATTCATACCGGCCGGTGTAATTTCGTAAACAGAGACTTTCGGCTTGCCCTAATCGAGGCATCCCAGAGTGCATCCAAATGGGTTTATAAAAAGGACACGTTCTGGAATTGCATTCGAATTTCAAATGAGTGTATTTTTTAGGCCGTCTGAGTGTACTGGGAATTAAATTAGACTGCGAATAGTAAACTCTGTCTAGTCGACTATTTGCGAACGTGACGTTCCTGTTGTTTAAAAACAGAACTCGTTTAAGAGATGAAATGTTAACGATGTTTGGTTATCAAGAATAGTTCCCTTTCAAATGAGAACGTGATTTCCTTACAGGGAAACTGCACCATGACTTAATTTGGTTTGGATACTTTTAATGAAATATAAACATTTTTGTTTTTTGTTTCCTCTTCTAATTTAAAACTAATGAAATGTCAGTTTGCCACCATTTTTACAACTCAACTTTTTTGTTGTTTTGCACAGCGTTCTGATTAGGCTCAGTCACAACACACTTACTTACTTACACTACAAATAAGTACAGGGCATTGTTGACCTAGGCAAATTAGATTATATTTATCAAAATACCGCTAAAAGTATACATAATGTCCGTTTAAAAATCACATAGTAACCAACCCGAGTAACAGAAAAAAGTATTCAAAACCTTTTGGTAGATATAATGTCCCAAATACTAACAGGCTTCAAACCACTCCTTGAATCAGGCACTGTAAATTTACAAAAAAAAAAAAAAACCTCGTCTATCATCAAGTCACAAAGAGAAACTATGCCGTAGCACGTACATTTGAACGAGAACTGGACATTGTTCAATATCGTAATTGACGTATCGGTCATGGCTGTGTCGGGCTGGATTATGTCGGTCCTGTGTCCTGGCATGCAAACGAGATACAAGCTGTCTAAATGGATTTTGGTCATTTGAAACTATGAAGATATCGATTGATGAGAGATGAGATAAAATTTTACCATCTTGTCGATTATGAAATCTATACTAATCTGTACTAATATTATAAAGCTGAAGAGTTTGTTTGTTTGAACGCGGTAATCTCAGGAGCCGTCCGAATTGAAAAAATATTTTTCTGTTGTAGCCCATTTATCGAGGAAGGCTATAGGCTATTTAATATCACGTTACGACCAATAGGAGCGAAGCAGAAATGAAAAATGTTGCACAAATAGGGAAAATTTACGAATAAGAAGTTGCACGGGTTAGCTAGTTATATTTGGTAAAAACTCAATTGTTAATTAAGTCAAGAAATCTTTAGCAAATATCTTATAATATCTATAGTAATATCTTGGTACAACTCACACAGCGCTATCTGATCCCAAACTAAGTAGAGCTTGTACTATGGTAACCAAACAACTGATTACAGTACTCCAAAAGTAATAATGCGCATAGAAATCTTCGGAAATCTTCGTCATTGTTCGGCAACGGTCGTATTACCCGAGCGTCGAAAGACGATATTTATATAGAGTGGTTAAGAGCAATTTCTCTATGCCTAATTTTATATATTATGTGTTTTGTGCTAAAACAGATTTGATTTACCTGTAACGAAATTTGATTCGATAATTCCATGTAAGTAAATAGCGAAAACGCTACAATCATTGTTGGAGTGATTAGTTTTCAAGTGTCTTACCGAAGTTGGTGTAATTATGGAGGAAAAGGTTTAAATAACATAAGGTTTTATTAGAAGGAGAAAAAAACGTTTTCAAATAGAGGTTTACATAAAATATAATCAAAATCTCAGTTCAAATTTGTTTACAGCACTAATCATTCCAGAAAAATAATACAATTATAAAAAAATTAATCAGAATCGAGGAAGACCTCTATTCCCGACATCGCAGATTCATCAGAAGTTTCATTATGCTCTTGTTCATTTACACTTTCCTCACTGCTATCACCTGTGTAAATAATCAGTTTATCGGAATAACTATCGATTCTTGGCTCAAATTTTCTATATTCATCTTCGCATTGAACCGCATGATCAGAAACTTTTTTCCATTCTTCTGGTCCTATTTTATTGATTTTTTCTAATATAGCATCTTTAACTGACGTCACAGTCATTGCAATATTTCTCTTGGCCACGTGTTGCTTTATTTGGGACCAAATATTTTCAATAGGGTTAAAATCGGGATGATATGGTGGCAATCGTATAATTTTATGCCCATGTTCCTCCATTATACGGTCAATGGCAAATTCTGTGTAATTTTCTTTGTATCTTTGTATAATTTTATACAAATCGGGTTTCAGTTTCTTTGGGTCATGCGGAATGTTGTGTTGTTGTAACCAAGCTGTCATTTGTGGTTTAGATGTGTTTGAGTTTGGTGGTTTCACAGACAGCTTATTATGATATGGGGCGTTGTCTATTACCAACACACTATTAGGAGGCAAGTTGGGAATCAATTGATTGCGTAGCCAAGTTTGATAACGTTCCGCGTTTATTTCTTTATGATAGTCACCTTCTGAGTCGACACATTTATGTAACATTAGAGCCCCTGGGACGAAGCCTTTTTCATTGCCTGCGTGTACAATAATTATTCGCTCTCCTTTGGAAATGGGTTGTTTGATACCTTTTTTGTTGCTATCTTGCCAAGTTTTACCCTTAGTATGTGATGTGTGCACATACGACTCGTCCATAAATACTATGTTTCTACCAGAACTCCTCAGCTGTTGTATTTCTCTGAGATATTTGATCCTTTTTAGGCGTATATCATGTTTTTCCATAAGTAATTGTCTGTTATTATCAGTTTTCAGAAACCTAAACCCCATGTCTTTCAAGATCAACCTTAAAGTCTCGGCACAGCCTTTGAAATTAATAGCTTCGATCAACTTTATTCTTAAATTATTTACAGTTGGGAGTTCTTTCAGCGTCAATTGAAAATTGTATATCATATTACGAATAACACAGTAGTCGAAATCATCAAGTACCAGCCGAAATCTACTTTTAGGTCTTCCTTTTTTCGGTGTAGAAAATTTCTTTGATTGATTATGTTTTTTTTCGTTTAAGATATTACTCAAAGTTCGTCGCGAAATTCCTGTAGCTTTTGTAACACGGTCTTGAATTTTTTTAAAATAACCATCATGGTCTCTGTTGAAAACATTGGCTTCATTTAAGAAATAAAGGTACACATTAAATACCATTTGCCGTGCTTGTGAATTAAGCGGTTTTCCACGTTTAAATTTATCCATTTTGGAAGAATTCGTCTGAAAGAAAATGGCATGGGCAGAGTTAGGTATATATTTTTTATGCATGTTTATCTATTTATTTAATTTAAATAAATCTCATTTTTTAAATGTTTTTCTAGTACTTAATATGTATTTAATGTAGGTATTTTATTTTTTTAATATTAAAAAAACGTGAAATATGTTATTTATTTTCCTTTTTTCAAAATATACTATTTAAATCTGAATAAGCTAATTAATGTTGAAATTATATTTACCAAGAAGGGTGTGTAATAGCAGCTCTATATATTTCCACAAATAGAGAACACGTGCAGTCACTACCAATATATAAAGACGACTGACAGACATTTCGCTGACCGGCGACAGCTGCCGAACGCCCGATTTGTTTTCGATTGTGCACACATGATATTGACTCCTATCTCTTTTAAACAAGGTGCAAAATGCAAATGCCTTGTTTAGGGCTCTTACGATTCCATGATTCGAGTGTTTCCGGGAATACGACAATTAGCGAAGATCTGCATGTGCATTATTAATTTGGGAGTACTGTAAGTGTGTTTATACTAAAATATTTCTAAATATTATGGGTAAATAACAGCCAGACACAGAATTAAACATCGTGCTCATCACGCAAAGTTTTATCCTGGGTGGAGATCAAACCCTCTTGCGTTACAGTCAGATACACTCCCACCGCGCCACAGAGGTAGTCAAATGTTTGAATGTTTTTTTAATTTTATTTATAACAACATTACATTCGTAAAGCATGGTAGAATTGGAACCAGGTTCAGCCTTACTGCTTCTAGATGTAAAGTACAATCAACTACGTAAGTCGCTAAGATCTCCTACTGTATAATCGGTGAAACATATTTCGAAAACGGTAACCCATTTTCGGACTTACAGTGGCAACGCCGCTTTACCTCTCTTTTTTAGGATTTCGTAGCCAAAATGCCAAAATGGAACCCTTACAGTTTCGCCATGTCCGTCCGTCCGTCCATCTGCAGCTTTGCTCAGAAACTGTTAGGGCTAGAAAGCTGAAGTTTTGCATGGATATACTACTTTTTTTTTAGGGTATACCCCCGTATATGTAAAGTGAGGATGTGATTTTTTTTTCTCATCAACCCCATCGTGTCAAATGAGAAGTAACAAAATTTCGTAGAAATTCCATTGAAAATTATTATTAAGTAGGTATAAAGTTGTAAGTATGAAACAAAAATAACAGAGAAACCCACTTCATAAGCCGCATTATTCAGATGGAGGGAGGGGGCTGACTACGGAACCCTATATTATGTTTGTGCGTGGCCCGACATGCACTTGCCCGGTTTTTTCTCGATTTGCGCGGTAGTAGAACAATCGTATCTTCCTCAATTACAAACTTATAACTTTCAATTCTTCCAAACGTTATCTGGTGACCCAAAAGCCTCCTTTCAGTTGGAACAGTTGGTTGTTCTATTTATAGCACACACGCTAAGTTCACCCTACTGCACGTCGAACATCGATTAGGATATTGGAAGGTGGTAACAAACTGTCCAAGAGCCCGCGCCCACTAATTAATTAGCTGTTTGATTAAATACAACGAACGAATTGCAATGTCGTATGAATTAGTGTATCGAATTGACCAATAGCATTATTATCTCCTCGTTGATTATATCAAACTATAACCAGTGTACTGATTTCTTTGGTAGATCAAAAGTTCTACCGTTTATTAGCACATTTTTTTATGACTTACTGTAGGTATTTTAAACCCTGATTCCAAAAATGGAATGTTAAATGTTCAGGATATAGGTATCTTTGTTTGTTTATTTTTAAAGTAACATCATGTTTGTTTCGAATCTAAAAGTTACTGTCTATATGTTGTTTTAACTCCTATTCCATTAAAAAGATTTTCATAGCTCATAGTATGGAGACAAGTATAGTTTCATGCCACTGAAAACTAGCATTTACAAAACACATAGTTGGTTTCGATTCCAAACTTTCTACGAGCTAAAACTCAATCCAAAAAACAACGTCAGGTTTCCAATATTTGACAATTACCGGACCATTATCTGCCCAAGGAAACTTTCCTCAAGTTAAACAAAAGTTAAATTGAGAAAACACAACAAACATATTACAAACTTATATAAAGGTTCTAATACCGTACTTCCCATCGTTTAGGGTGGGGTAACGCTAGGGCGAGTAAAATACGTGACAGCGTGGACACGCTCCGTGAAGCGAGGAAGAAATGTAACCTTTCGAGACCTTTAATATGTATGAACATTATTCTCGAAACACATTACATAATATAGAACCTTCTGCATCTTTCCCTTGCAGTGTTTAACAAGGAAATAGACGATGACATAAGATTATTTTTAGAACAACACCAATATATAAGTACACCAAACATATCTATACTAATATTGTAAAGCTGAAGAGTTTGTTTGTTTGTTTGAACGCGATTATCTCAGGAACTACTGGTGCGAATTGAAAATTTATTCTACTGTTGGATAGCCCATTTATCAAGGAAGGCTATAGGCTATTTATGAGCGGAAATGTTGTCAAAATCGGGCAAAATGTACGCAGACAATACTATCTCTACTATAAGTGGTTGATCATATATTCTAGCATTGAGATAATAGTTTCGCCAGTATTTAACATAGTTTTACCTACCACTAGAGACCGTACTTTAAAATTAACATTTTCATAGACTCGTTATTATCGACATCCAACATTGTAATGTTACAATAGGTAAATGAATAAGAAAGTTTAAAAAGCACTGACTTCAGCGTTTCTGGAGTTCTGTCTACCCCAGATACAAACCCAGTAACTACCTTCTATATCAGCAAAATAAGAACTGTTAAAGTATCAACCTCAGCTTAATGTTTAAAGAAACTTTTCTAATAAAGATTTCTTCGAAGTATTCCGATCAAAAAGTCGATTCACCGTGTTCATTACTGGGGTGCCAATCACATCGTCTCGTGTGAAATCATAACTCAGCAAGACGCCAACCCCTCGCGCTAAATCTTTGGGGAAGCTCCATCTATTGCGTTTAATTATAGCCCGACTACCGACCCCAGCTCTCCACTACCTGAAGATCGTTAATCTTTCTTAAAGATATATACTGAGCCTTAGAAGAGGCTTCGTGGACTATACCGTTAAGCGCTTCATACAGCGCTCGTACTGCCACCGTCTAACTGGTGCAGTTTAACCTTTGCCGCTGCTGCGCTACATTTGCTCAGGGTTGGACTTGGAAATAAAATATCTCAAGCTCTTTTAAAAGTATGCTGCTATATATATTTTTTTTAAATCTTGGGACAACTCACACAACTAAGCAGAGCTTGTACTATGGAAACCAGGCAACTAATAAACATACTTATATATTTCTAAATACATACATATTATAGATAAATAACACCCAGACACAGAACCATCGTGCTCATCACACAAAGTTTTATCGTGGGCGGGGATCGAACCCACGACCTCCGGCTTAGCAGTCAGGGTCACTAACCACTAGACGAAAAGGCTAGTCAATTATGATATGTATGTTGCTAAAAGTTTAAAGGGATTACCTAAATTATAAGTACTTTGTGATCCAGGTGAGTGTTAACTATGCTTCTGCATCATCAACTAAAATATATTCACTGCTGGATATAGGCCTTCCCCTAACATCGTCTAACTGACCGATCTTGCGTTGAATGCTAGCATTTAGCAGATTCCCATGATCTTTACTATGTTATCGATCCACCAAGTGAGATATACTTTACTCGTAACTATACTTATATTATTCTTCTAATACGCTTTAATAACATTTCAGATCAAATTACACAGCAGTATTGTGTTTCAGAAAGAGAATAGCAAACTCGCACAAATAACACATCGAACTTACATTAGTAGTAAGACTTTGTTGACAAAGTTTGTACAAAAACATTTACCTTAATCGAAATTACCTACCTGCGAGTTGGCAAATCGCCAGAACAAGGTCAGAGGGAAACGTTAAAAAAACATGATTTATCTCCGACATGATATCGCCATTACTTAGAGCGATCGTGGCGCACCAATTTAATCTAAATCCGGCCCTGAATCCAAATTGGAAAGTCTTTGAACTTTCCCCTCTAAGTATTAGAGGGTAGGTAGTACACGGGTTTACGTGTTCCAATCTCTGAATCGACGTTTATGTTTATTGATTAGCGGGATGAAGGCAGATTTCAATGAGCTCCATTAACCAATTTGGTTGGAGTTCAGACAGTTTAAAGTTTATAGCGTTTCAGTTATCAAGTTGATTAGCCAACGGCTGCTGTCAACTGTTGCTTTGAACTTTGAATTTTGATTTACATAATGACAACTCTCAGTTTGCGGTGTTATGCGTGTATTAAATATTAATAATACATTCCTATTTTAATTAATCCTGTTATTTTAATATAAGTGTATATAAATGTAAAGTCACTAGATAAACTCCTTGAAGAACCCTTACAAAAAAAACCTATTTCTAAAATGTACTAGCTAAGAACCTGTGGCACATAAATCAACAAGATGAACTGAACTTAGCTTGATAGGTTTTTCTTTGTTTTATAGTGTATCCACCAGTTTCCTAAAGATACATAGACAAACGCATTAATTTTCTGCTATCCGATCAAAAGCTACATTGTCGTAGAATCCGTAGTTGATGTATAATGTAGCAGCCATATCTTAGAATACGCCGTACTACAAATAGGCGCGCCGGATTAATGTAATGCGGCTACCGCACATTCAGCCGGATTTTGATTCAGCTGAAATATTGTAGTCTAGTCTTGTCCTTAGAACACCATTACTTTCGGCTTCCCTTTGGATTGTAGTTACTTAGTATTATAGGTCCAAACAACCATGTTCAGCGAGGTATATTTTTGTATCGGGTTACCACAAAAAAAAAAAATCCCTTTGCCTCTACTACGCCGCATTGAATAAGGTGAAGTCTACATCCAAACGGGCGCATCGTCCATACGCCGCGCACAGGGGCCGACACTATGCGACGTGTGCGCAATAGTCGCAACTCTGAACCGTTCAACGCAGGTAAAAAAATCACTGAGCGCAATCAACATTTATTTATATCGTGTAGATGATGTTACTGTTTTCATCATATTTAGGTCAACGACCTATCGGAAACTGCTTTTATTTTACCAAAGTAGAATTTTAGTAAAATATGTGACATGTGTTATGAAGAATATACCTAGTTGAAACGCCCGCAATTGATGCATAATTAAAAAATAAAAATAAAGAAATCGACTTCTGTTTCATCTTATAGGGGGTTAAATTTAAAATATTTACCCCTACCTTTTGTCTTATCTGCTTCAAAAAACCTGTCATATTTTACTAAAATTAAATGTTTGGTAAAATAAAAGCAATCATATAGGTCGTACCTTGGTCTAAACATGACATAAAAATATTAAACAGTAAACACCATCAACACTATATAAATCAAGGTTGACTGCGCTCAGTAAACTTTTCATCTGTGTTGAACGGTCCCAACCAATCAATTTCAAATACGTCAATCTGTTAAATTACTAACCTATCAATGATTTAAATATTGCTTACATATGTGGAAATACCTCGTTTATTAAGATTACAATACTTTAATATGCCAACGTTCAGTTCAAAAAATGATTTTTCCACGCGTCGTATATACGGCTCCCCTATATGCGCCGCTTTGAATGTTTTAGTTCCATCTTCATTCACATCGATGTTGTAGTAGGGTGTAATAAAGTTTGATATTGTTATGAATTATACTTAATAATGCCAGTGTTATGAAATTATATAATAGATAACTATATTTTTGCTTATTAAAACTTTGATTGTTTCTGGCACTCGGCGGTCGCTGCCGCGGCACACTCGCTTCATTTGCTTACCTTGTGCGCAAGGGGTAATAGTTCTAACTTAACCCAGCCTAACCGAATCGATTTAATGCAATAGGTATTTACATATATTTTATTTGTATGTACTATTTCTAGCACTCGTCGGGTGACAAAGATTCCGCGGACTTCCGTTTTTGTGGAGACCTAAACATTTTGTTTGTGGTTAGCCACAGAAAAAATGTCTTGCGTCCCTTATACACCCAATCAAATATCAATCCGGCTGAACGTGAGGTAGCCGCATTACATTGCGGCGACGTTTTCTAATCTGGTGCGCCTACTTGTAATATGGCGTGTTAAACGATATGCCTGCGACATATAGACAAATAGCGTCTCGTTGTCTAAATATGAGGTAATGATGTTATACGTTAATTATTCTTAGTGTAGGTGATGTGAGTAGGTACAGGTAAAGGGTGCATAAATAATATGGTTTATTTAATAGCGGTGATGTTCCTTAACTTAAAGTACGTAAATAGTTTGTTATAGGTAGATACTTATTGTTACTTTTCAAACAAGTAATTTCAGAATAGGACATCTTATTATATACTTACTTATAATCTTACTTAAGATACTTACTTAAGATTTTATCTACTTAAATCTTGTAATTAAGTTTCTTACGTTCTTACTCTGTTTGTTAGTAGATATACACCTCCGATCAAGGTAAAGCATGAAAATAAAAAAGAAAAAAAACAAAACGCAAAACCAAAAAGAATAATTTATCTAGAACAAGGTGATTCATAAAACCAAAAGAAGATCAAATAAATCTTTCAACGTCTGAATTATTTCCTGAGAAAAATTGGGTTTAAATCATTGATTTATTACCAGCTTCGAAAACAGCCTTGGGCACAGATAATAAATTGAATATTAGCGTCTATTTCATCAGGAAATTAACGAACAATTTGGTAATTTTAACATTTCTAAGAAATAACTCAGTGATTTATCACTCCATGATGTTTTATTATGGTTATAAAACATACCCGCATCACAAGAAAACCCTTCCTTTATACCTCGAAACATAATTTCCTTGAGCGCTGACAATATTGCCAGTTGTAAAAAATATATTTTATACATTATTTTTCACAGTGGGCTCGTTACGAGGCATTGTTTGGTAAATTAGGTCATTTTATATCGGCTTAACGGTTAATGTTGTTTCGCTTTGAAAATTATACTCGTTTAGTGATATTTTGTATCTGTATTTGAACTTTTGTTATAATTTTTTAGATAAAAAGCAACGACAACACCGCAAAGCCTTTGTCCATTTTACAAAATATGAAAGAAAACCAATATGGCTGCTACGACAGCTATTCCCAGTAAACTATGTCAGAAGACTTGCAAATATTTTCTTAAGGAACTATGACGTCACGAGCATCGTTTAACTTTCTTCTAGAGTCGAAATACCTCGCTGAAAAATTCCAATTCCTTTTTAAAAATAGTGTTATCCATTACAAAGCATATTTCGTCGAGATAAAATCTTCACAATTTTTAACTAGAATAAAGGAAGCTGCGCAATAAAGACGTGCATGGTGCCAAAATATGTATCTTTTTGTAAGATTCTGGTGTAGGAAGTTTAAGCGTCTGGGAGCAGGCTCCGTCGCGGCGTCGCCGGCGGCATTAACCAGCTTCCCTGGACGCCTAAAATGTTCCTAGACTTAACGGTGTTATAGGATTTTTGAGGTAAAAAGTCAGTCTTTCGTGCAGACTTGTTGCATTTTAATTAACGTGCATAAAACCAGAAAATACTAGCAGGAACTTTCTAATTAAACAGGTAGGTACTTATATTTCTAGGTATGTTACGCGAGTTTCGTCACGTGGAATTATGAAAGTAACTTTCAGTATTTTGCCCTGTCTCCATAACTAATTTCAAGAAGAGAGAGATTGAGAGCTACAATCGCATTTATTTAGTACTTATGAGATACCTATACATAGGCTATGAGCAGAATATTTTGAGGAATTAGATTTATTTATATTTTAATTGGCGTTTTTATGTTTTTTAATATAATTACTTTAACTAATGAATCTTGATATTTTTAATTACAGAATATCTAAGGTTAAAGTTAAAGAATTTACCATAACCAAATACAAACTAAAAACTTCAGAAGTTATAACATAATTTTATTTCGCAGTGGGAGTGTATGCGATTGTTACGCAGGAGGTCGTAGGTTCGATCCCCACCCAGGATAAAACTTTGTGTGATGAGCACGATGGTTTACTCTGTGTCTGGGTGTTATTTATCTATAATATTTATTATGTCTTTATTAATATAATTTAGAAATATATAAATACGTTTATCAGTTGTCTGGTTACCATAGTACAAGCTCTGCTTAGTTTGGGATCAGACAGCGTTGTGTGAGTTATCCCAAGATATTATTATTAAAAAAAAACTATTTTCTGGTATTATGGTACTGGACTCTTACTTATTGCAGCGTCATTTTAACACCCCTGTTTTGCCATCGAGAGTGTAATTGCCAAATTTATGGCACCCTACACTAACGTAATTGTGGTCTGCGACGGTGGCATGTATCAC
This sequence comes from Herminia tarsipennalis, assembly GCA_945859575.2. Lineage (NCBI taxonomy): Eukaryota > Metazoa > Arthropoda > Insecta > Lepidoptera > Erebidae > Herminia > Herminia tarsipennalis. The sequence goes on from OX243830.2 coordinate 31,054,015, forward strand.
TCCAAATTAGATTCAGAGGAAACTGGCAAAATGGTTGTCAGTGAAAGTACGAGTTTCGTTATTTATCGCCGCATGCGATGCAAATATATCGCTTGTTGACAACGGTGTGTTTTATCGCTGAAATTTGCGAAGAGTATCGTGTTAGCTCTAATAAACGCGTTTGTCTGATACTCAATAGGCAAAATGTAATCTTTCATCTCAGGTTCCTGTATTGTATATTATGCATAGCTGGCTATCTACTCCACAGATTATACGATATTTTCATGAATTGTTAAGGTTGGTTTTTCAGTAACGCTGATCGTCCTACCCCCTACCCCCCCCCCCCTATCGGCCGATAGTTTTATCAGGATGTCAATCAGTATGAGCATTATATGGAAGTGCGCACATTAGATACACCGATTTGATAAGCTTGATGGGTGATTATATCAGGTACAGCATTTTCCTTGAAACAGAACTATCGGCCGGCTGCTTAATAATCAGTACGGAGCTCTTCAATGCGTTTCCACTGCCGATTGTCTAGACCACTACTGCCCGACCCGATCAAACTATCAGCCGATTAAAAATTTTGTACTTTTTTGGCCTCTTAAATTTGGAAGTCTATAATTTCTTACATTTCATCAAAATCGCTTCAGATTTTTACAGCGATAAATATAAGTAGGTCATGTTAACTAATAAATAGACAACACAGAGTGTGTCTCTAATCTATATTTGAAAGAGAATACGAGTCCAGCATATCGATTTAAAAAGATATCGCCTACATCTCTACTCAGATCAGGCGGCCGTTAATCTCAATAAGATTTCAGATGCTTTACCGGATGCTGCTGGGTATAATCTTAAGTTTTATGATGGAGGGTACGCATTCTTACACAACATTCATGACATGAATAATGCAAGCAAGTCCGCGACGCAGTTGTGACCGAATAAATCGACAGATCAGTGAGGTTAAGCTACGATACCACTGTCGGATTTATAGCTGGGTGATCGTTTTTTAAAAGTCATATCTTTTCATACTTCATTATTAAACAGTCGGTTCTGCACCACATACTTATCTATTTAGAATGATTATAGTGTGGGAATAGAGAATACCCCTTTACGAACTAGATTGTGTAGGTAGTTAGGTACCAACTATTATTATGTCCTGCAAACTTGGCTAAAGACAAGATATGTTTTAAGGAAAAAGGTGTAGATAGGCTACAAGCGCTCAGCAAGCGGAACCTTAAAATTTAGACAATAATTGACTTAATTTTTAGGATTCCGTAGCCAAAATGGCTAAAACTGAACCCAAAACTGAACTCTTATAGTTTCGTCATGTCCGTCTGTCTGTCCGTCCGTTTGTCACAGGCATTTCACTTAAAGACTCAATGATGAAATTTGGATGTGTGAATAGGTGTGTTGTAGTAGCCGCTACTTAATTTGATAGCTAAATAATAAAACTAAATATTTTTAGGGGGCACAGCAGAAGCAACATTTTTTTTCAGCAAACATCACCGTGTGGTACCTACCTAATTCGACAGGTCTTTCAAAAGCATTTTAAGGTTTCTAATAAACTTTTTTGATTGAGTGAATACTTTTGAAAATAATCACTCCGAAAGTTGCATAAATTGTGACCCCCTCCTTAACTTTTGAACCGTGTGACCAAAAAAAATTTTTAAAAAATTGCAAATACAGCGCTTAATAAATACTATAAACTAAAATTATTTCGAACATGAGCGGATATACCGTCATTGAGTATTGCCGAAAAATTGCGTTTATCAAGAAAAGGGCGTGAGTGTCATGAATATACGCTTTTCTGCTGCTGCAATTATTCAAAGCTGCGGAACCCTACACTAAGTATGGTCCGACATGCTCTTGCCCGATTTTTAATTTTTATGTCAGTGTCGCATCGCCAGCGCCAACAAATAAAAGCAACGGATTTCATTTTTCTCTTTTTCGCTCGTAATAACTTAATTATACTTTCCTAAGTTTACGACTTTTTATAGTAGTGTGATATTGTAATATATCTAATACCTATAAACGAGCAATTCTTGTTTATATGTATAATCTTAATCTCGGCAACGGCTACAACGATTTTCATGAAATTTAGTACGCAGGGGTTTTCAGGGCAGTTTCATGTCAAGAAATCCAAGTACTTGGTTATATAAGTGTGCATTAGTTTGCTGTTTCGAATGTTGTTTATTTAACCTATCTACATCTTTTTACTTAAAACATAATTTGCTAAAGAGCCAAGTGAAAAAAAAATATATAAAAAATTAAAATCAATGTAGGGGATCTTGTTTCCATCATTTTTGTGCAGGTGGGTTTTTTTTATTTTTTAAATTTATTTGTATATTTAATACTGTTGAGTAGTTGTAGGATGAAACAACTAAGTTTTATCGCAGCTTTTGTCAAGTATTAAAAATTGAAAAAAGAATGGTTGCTGACTAACTTTTTTAGTATTACAGTCATAATCATCACCTTCACCTTTTTGAAATGCTTATGACGAGCCCTTTAATTTGATTCCCATTTTGCAGTATTCAAAACAACTTTTTTTCACACCTCTTTATTTTGACATCTCACAACTGCCATGTTTGTTTTTTTTTTTCAAAAGTCACCTATCTAAGGACACTTGGGCGATCAAGACAAATCTAAGGACGTCTTAATTGTACAAACCCGTTTAGTGGTTTGTGAGATATGAGGTAATAAAGAATATAACATACATAGCTACTTACAAAATACGCGCGAAAAACATAAACCTTCCTTACAGTCGGGTAAAAAGTTCGTATTTTTGTGTTGATCGCAATCTCCCTAAACCACTTTCTGCTACTATAAAGTATTAATTTGTACACTTTAACTTTTCCAGCTTGGATCTTGGACCGCGGTTATGCCGCGGCCCAAGGTCCAAGCTGTGTAAATGATGACAGTTCAGTCCATTTTCACAAGTGCCTCCTATTTCAGCGTCATAGAAATATAACAATGCGTTAACATGAAACCCACTCCTCAAAAAAGCACTTATAATAAGAACAATAGCTGAGATAAAAGTACGACACGTTTAACATTTCAGAACAGGTGAAAGTTCCGAACAAAAAGCTTGCAGCGAGAACGAAAACTGGGAAACAAATCCTTTGAAAATTTCATCTAAACAGCTCTTAAACTGTGTTGAACATCTAACTGTCGGTTCGCCAGTTTGTTCTCAACTCCGGACGCTCCGGGCGTCTTCTTTAATTTATTTTCGAAATTAACGTCAACCCACGACTCAAACTAACTTGAAAATGAAGATAACTCTTGCCTTGTACTCGGATTATCACAACTCTTTGCGAAATTGCGTTTTTTTTTTTTTAATTGTTAGCCAGGTATAATTTTAAACGTATACCCCCACCTAAGACACGCAATTAAGCTTAGCTAAAGGCGGGTATTAACAAAGTTGTTAGTTTTAGTAGTCAAGGAAAGATACCTTGACTACTAAAACTAACAACTTTGTTAATAAAAGGTCTAAAATGAAAAGGAATAGGGTTACTTTATAAAGTAGCTCTGTTAAAATATTTTTTCTACGATAGCCTTTAGGTATGGCTTATGATAACGTCACTGCAGTCATGTGCATCCAAGGGGGGCACAGCAGGCCAATTGCCGCTCCCATACGTGGCTGAATCACCTTTTTTGACGTAATGACGTCTTATAAATCGATTAAGGGGTAAACGCACGAAAAAAATCTGTATGTTTTGGCAGGCAATTGCCCCCTCCTCGGCAGTTGAGTCAAATGTTGCCCCCTCCCCCTTAACAAAGTAGGGGATCCGTGCCTAACTACAGTCCTCTATTTTATATACTCTATTCTCAGACACAGGTATTGTTGTCTTCCCTGTTGCAGGATTTGTCTATTAAATTCACTATATAAGAAATATACAGAACTGAATTTAAAATAGGTAGGTACAGTTTATTAAAGTCGAACCACACGAGACGAGCGATGCCGTACCGCGCACGGCATCGCTGTGGCACCGCACCGCAAATAATTTGCCGCGCAGGCATTCACACTGGCGGTGCGACGCCGCAGCTTTGTGCGGCACCGTCGCAGCACAGCAGCAGAGTTTTGGACGTACAGTCTATTAAAAAATGCGTGATAGATAAGGGATATATTAATGGCTATTTACATAGATAAATATCAATCGTAATAAATAAATTCAGGTAAACATTATACCTGTGTACTAAGGGATGAATATATTTGATGAATTTGTTTAGCCTGTCAATAAATCGTAGACATAATGACCACTTTAATAAGGAATCCTAAATATCACTGTAATGTTGTTAACTGTAGAATATGTGACAGTATTTGTACATTAGAATAACAGAATACGTTATGGCAGAGTAAATTGACATTATAGAAGTAGCTACAGGTTGTTTATATTATAACAATAGCCATGGATATGCAAGTAGCCATGCCTTTATGTCAATTGTATTTTTAGTAACCTGAACAATGATTTGTATCACGGAATAGGTTATGACAAAGTACAAGTACTTACAGTTTATGTTGTAATTAACATGTAAATTACTTAAGATGATTATAACACATTATAAAAGCACCACACAGTATTATAAATGAATTAAAACAATAAATATCCACTGGTCACAAATGTAAGTACTGCTTGAAACGTCAAATATTGTTGTTGTGATATTTCACTTCTTTTATGTGTGTTTTATCTGTGTAATAGTTTTATTATTATTCCTTTATTTAAATAACATAATTCTGTGTATTAAATTATTTTATGGGTTAAAGTATAATAATTAGGAATATTTGCGAAGTACCCACATGTTCTTTAATATTCAGTGTATTTGTTCTATAAAAGGACTGACAGATTGTGATCGAGGCTCAGTCTGATTGCAACATTTGTGGATACAGGTACGATCCGATTCAGATTATACTTATTGCTGGTTCTTTTGTGCTGATATCCTATTATTGTGTATTATGTATAGATATTGACTAATAACAATATATTGCAATGTGATATGATTTGATGAATATTGCCTGGTGTGATACTTATCAGCTGTTCTACAGCGATATGGTCGTACATTGCAATAATGTTGTGAATTGGTTATGTTAGAAAGTATCTGTGGTATATTGTATTTAGGATGTACGAAATGTAGTATGGCAAATGTTTATTAGGAGACTGGCTATTATGAAACCTTTGATACAACTAGACCAAACAAGGTTGAAAATATATGATACTTGTCATTTATTCCTTTGTATTATTTACCTCCCTAATTTATTCTATTTCCTATTGATACTATACTGATTGATAAGGTTAGATTGCAACTGATTGGGTATATGATCCAAATATCCTGACACAGTAGTAAGTGTAGTTCTACGATGAGTCGTAGTGGTCTACAAGGAGTCGTAGTACTACTACGATGAGTCGTAGGTCTTCTACAAGGAGTCGTAGGACTTCTACGTAGTTCTACAATAAAAGCTTTAGTATTTTATTACAAATTGCTACGACCCCTATGTAAAATCTAACACGCATTTCTTTCTGTCACGCAGAGTGGAACGGCGCGTGACCGGCACCGGAGCGTGTGGCGTACCATAGATTTTTATTTGCAAGACACCGCAGCAGCACCGCTCAGGCGTCGCATCGTCACCGTACCACTCCATGTGTTTCGGCTCTAACGTAGTACAGATCATAGATAGATACAAGTTGAACGTGGATATAGCATATTGGTGTTTCTACAATGTAATTGGTTATTTCGCTTAAATGCTACGCTATTGTGGAGTCTCGGGCTCAGCCCCGTCTAACTACGAGGTCGTTTGCTAAGTGCTGCCACAAAATGCCGGGAGTACAGAGAGTAATATTCGCCTACACAGAGATCGTACACAGACAATAATATTAATTTTTAGTTATCTTTGATTGTTAAAGTAGCCTATTAACCAAACAACATTAACCAAACAAGATACCAGTAATATACATACATATTTTTTTTTTTATTTGAATCTATGCTACTTGACATGTCAAAAGCCTTTGATCTTGTTAACCGTAAATCACTTCTGTATAAAACATTTTTAAGTATGAACCGCCTTTATGGAAAAATAATATAAAGCACATTACCGAATGCAAATTTTGCTGACTTATTCTTATGTTTAAGTCTTTAATCTCTGGTGTTTTATAAGCTATGACAACGTTTTATGCACTAAAACCTTTCCAGAAAAATATGTAGTCGAATAGCGAAAACCCAATTTAAATCGTATCACGAACTTTCTAGAAAATTACGGGTCAAACAGAGAACCACCTCTTTTGAAGGCGGTTAAAGAGTGGCTTATGAGTTTCTCATTAGCTTTATATTTGTAACTGCCGCCTACTTTTATTTTTCTTACAAACTTACGTTTTCAAACAATAACTGATTTGGTTTTACGAAATATAGATATTTGAGTTTGAGTTTGTTCCGAGATCCATTTTTGTGAGAGTGGTTACACACATAAGCTGGCCGGTTTCATTCAGCACAGGCCGGGCGCTAAAACCAAATGTATGTTCGGATGGATGAACGTTCGGGAAAAAAGCGAATCACACGCTGTTCGTCTCAAACGCTATTCGTCACTAACGCGTTATGTCACAATACGCAATTAGTCATGCACGCAGTTCGTCACAAACGCGATCCGTCATAAAAGCAATTCGTCTGAAACGAAGTTCGTCGCAAACGCAATTCGTCATAAACGCAGTTCGTCACACGTAGTTCGAGAAACAGCATTGGATCACAGAAAAAAACATAAAACTATGTACGTTATCATTTATTATAAAGTTTGGTAGTCAGGATAGTCTTTAACACCATAATATAGAACAAGAAAGATATTATATGTCATTAAGTATTATAATCTTTTAACAATCATTGTAAACTCTAATATGTATTTATCAAAATTACATACCTAGTTTTCTAAAAATTTGGGAGTAATGTCAGGATAGTTTTAACACCATAATATAGAATAATAAAGATATTATATATGTATGTACGTTTAAAGTGAGAGACGCACAGCACACTGATCGATTAATGCAACGCCAATTAGTAGATCCACCCTTGTTTGTCCTGTTTATGTTATACTGATAACCGCCATATAATATAATTTTCTTTCCTCTTTTGCTGGTTATAAACTCAAACACTTCCGTATTCATGTTTAAACGTAAACGAAGACAGACAGAATGAGTAACTGAGTGATTGTTGACAATAATTGCATTTTTTTTGTAAAATACCCACATTTTTATAAAATAAAAACTTACAACTTAGTTTTATCCCTTACTTACTAGATGGCGTAACATGTACCAACGATCTTGTAAACAGTCCATCTAAAGATAATCTATATTGAGATTATGACTAACCGCGTATTAGACGAATTGCGATTATGTCCAACCGCGTATATGACCAAATGCGAATGAGACGTACCGCGTAAATCTGATAGGGAAGGACGAATCGCGTACATGGCAAATAGCGTTTGAGACGAACAGCGTGTGATCCCTTTACAAACAGTACGCAAAAATAAAGACGACAAACACAAACGCTTAAGTTAAATCAATTTAATCTTCAAATAGATCGAATAGAATAGAATCTGTAGATTCCTCCTCCTGTGGAGATCCACAGGAGGAGGAATCTGTAGAATCATTTCTAAGACAGAGCTAATCTTTATCTTTCTTTGTTCTCATAACAAACGCAATCGAAGGCTGTATATAGGTCGTGGAACATGGCGTGCTGTGCCAACATTAGCGTGTCATTCCACCAACATTTTTCACTAAACGCCTGTCGCACGGTCGCATGCGAAATCGGTTTGATTCCGCGAAGATATTCCCATACATGTTCGGGATTCGTACAGGTTGTATTTTTTTATGAAATATTTGTTGGTTCAATTGATCAGAGACTCTAGATAAGTGGCATAAACTCAATATACCTTTATGAAAAATGACAATCGAATTAGATGACGTCAAAATTGCGAATCTCATATTGAAAAAAAATCATATTGACGGTTTTGCATGCAACGCGAAGGTTTAAAAAATGTTAGTGCAACGACGTCATTCTATTTAGTTGTCATTCTAGTCGATTAGTGTTAATTGTTCCAGTTGTCGTTATGGTGGTCAATCTAGAGGTAATAAAGTGTACAAGTGTGTACGCAGTCGCAGTCTATTCTCTCACTCTTAGTGTTCGACTAGCTGACCCGCGCAACTTCGTATGCGTCAATTTCCCCCGTTTTGGTAACATTTTTTATTGTTACTCCGCTCCTATTGATTGTAGCGTGATGTTACATAGCCTATAGCCTCACTCGATAAATGGGCTACCCAACAGAAAAATATTTTTTCAATTCATACCCGTAGTTCCTGAGAATGCCGCGTTCAAACAAACAAACTCTTCAGCTTTATAATATTAGTATAGATCGTGCAATCAGCATTCTTAAAATCTAAATTGTATTAGTTAGCGTTAATGTATAATCACTGTACTTTAATTGTAATACATGGAAACGCTATGGATTGTACATAGATCACGTAAAATTATCGTCCGTAAACCGACTTTACAGACAACCATTTTCAACCGACTTCAAAAAGGAGGAGGTTCTCAATTCGTCTGTATGTTTTTTTTTTTTTTTTTTTGTATGTTTGTTCACCGATTACGCAAAGACGGCTGAACCGATTTGAAAAATTGTTTTTGTGTTTGAAAGGGTATACTTTCAAGTTGGTTCCATTACCATCAGATCACGATCTGATGATGGGATCCTGGAGAAATCGAGGGAACTCTTAAAATATTAAAAGCACACCTACAGTGATTTAGGTATATTTCATAGTGATTCGTGCATTTACTCATAAAAAACACCAATTGGTGAAGTGGAACTGATGATGAAGACCAAAAATTACGAGCAGACCTATTCAATATTTCACAGTTTGCGATTCAATTAAGTACTTTAATATGGTATTGAGTAGCACTTTAATCTCGATATACTACTATTATACAATGTAATAAAGCTGATAGTGAACTCCTCAACAATTAACGGCCCTGCATCGGGGCAAGCAATATTTCGTAAAAGGATTTGAGCAGATGCCATAAGCCTATTGTAACTTAAGTGAATTATAAACCAACCCACTAAAAAGTGAGAAATAAAAACTTTTTAACAAAAAATATTACCGACTTCAAAAATAAATACAAGGCAACTAAAAAGCAAAAAAATAATATACCGCCGGTGCCGAATAAAACATAAAGACTACTATTTCATGGCACCAACTTCAAAATGTTTAATTTGTTTTTGTTAATCTAGGTATATTATTTTTTTGCTTTTTAGTTGCCTTGTATTTATTTTGAAGTCGGTAATATTTTTTGTTAAAAAGTTTTTTCTAGACAATATAATTTGATGACTAGTAATATATTTATTACTAGTCATCAAATTATATTGTCATGAAGGAAAGTGCGAACCAACGAGGCGCGTCGGTATACCAATTCTGCTGCATTTAGGTCCTTTCAATTATCATTAATCAAATTTGGAATTTTAAAGTAAAATCTGTCTTTTTACTAGCATTGTACTGACTGCCAATTTTGTTAACCCATTTAGCTAAATTGCTTTTGGTTCCCATCCAGTTTAATTGAGTTCATCTAGCTCGGTAGGATGATAGGATGAATGGACTTCAAATACACAATCTTTCGATCGCTAATCACAATTGTGCTTCATTTTATTTTTATTTGTTTATTTATGGAATAAGTAACAGTTTCTACACAGTACATTTGGAAACGATGATACCTGTAGTAGTTCTAAACTGTGTCACAGATATCAACGCCCCCTCCCGAGATTTAAATATTCCAAAAATATTTAAAAATAAAATTACAATTACTAGTGTGACAGCATTAAGCTACAACTTATAGAACCTATGTATGGGTGTGTGTGTATGCGTGCGTGCGTGCGTGCGTGCGTGTGTGCGTGTGTGTGTGTGTGTGTGTGTCAATTTTATACACGCGCAATTTTTTTCAATAGAAACAAAGGCAAACACATAACAGTCACCCTGTATATCCTTACATAAGACCCTGGCCTATTTCCGAGTAGGTTGCGTGTCTCAAAATATGTATCTGAGACAATACGATTCGATGTAAATTTGATTTTTTCACCTCGTATTGACGGCAAACGAATTTAAACCAAGGTAATTTGGAGGCTACGGGTTGTTATCGATCTTATTGGCAACCATTTGCGACTTTGTTTTGCTTTCTATTCTTAGTAATGAATCCGAATTATCTGTTTAACTTTTTTATTGGATTGGGAGATGCGTATGATTGAGTATTGTTGACAGTCAAATTATAGAAGTTCATTGCATTTGTATTTGCATTTTGTTTAATTATATAATAATAATAAAATCTTTATGTGCTTGAATATGGTTGGATACATGCTGTTTTAGTATTTTTGAAGTACATTTGCGTATTTTTGATGTTGTTTTATTTTTTACAACTTTATAGAAAGAAAGTAGTTATGTTTATTTTCCTATAGATTAGGAAAATAAACATAACTACCTGCATAGATTTTTTTTTTGATAATAAGACGATTCCCGCATTAGGGTACAAGCCCTGTGTCACGGGGGACTTTACAAACATTACAACAACAGTTTGTGGATCGACCTCTTGCGTAGCAGTCGGACACACTCCCACTGCGCCACAGAGGCAATCATATTCAGAGCAGATTGATGTTATTAAAAAAATGCTGTGATAGTCACCAAGCCCGGTAACCACGTTCTCAGTAAAAAATCGGAGGCATTGGTGGATGTTCAGAAAAATACTCTATTTCAACCGACTTCAAAACGGAGGAGGTTCTCAATTCGTCTGCATGTTTTTTTTTTTTTGTATGTTTGTTTACTGATTAAGCAAAGACGGCTGGACCGATTTGAAAAATTGTTTATGTGTTTGAAAGGGTATACTTCCAAGTTGGTCCCATTATCATCACGATCTGATGATGGGATCCTGGAGAAATCGAGGGAACTCTTAAAATATTAAAGGCACACCTACAGTGATTTAGGTATATTTCATAGTGATTTGTGCATTTACTCTTAAAAAACACCAATTGGTGAAGTGGAACTGATGATGAAGACCACAAATGACGAGCAGACCTATTCAATATTTCACAGTATGCGATTCAATTACTTTAATATGGTATTGAGTAGCACTTTATTCTCGTTATACTACTATTACACAATGTACTAGAGCTGATAGTGAACTCCTCAACAATTAACGGCCCTGCATCTGGGTAAGCAATATTTTGTAAAAGGATTTCAGCAGTTGACATAAGCCTATTGTAACATAAGTGAATTACAAACCAAACCACTAAAAAGTGAAAAATAAAAAACTTATTTACAAAAATATATTACCGATTTCTAAAATAAATACAAGGCAACTAAAAACCAATAAATAATATACCTAGAATAACAAAAACAAATTAAACATTTTGAAGTTGGTGCCGAATGTACATAAAGACTACTATTTCATGGCACACTTCTAAAATAAATACAAGGCAACTAGCTTTGTATTTATTTTAGAAGTCGGTAATATTTTTTTGTAAAAAAGTTTTTTATTATTATTATAAGTTAATTTATAGTTTTAACCTGTACGTCACGACAGGTCTTCATGACAATGTGGACATAAGGTTAGACGGGGAAAACCAAGATGGTACGTCATCTTACAAGCATGGCATTTATTAATTTTACTCTCAATTAACTTTTCTTTTTATTTGTGTCATCATCATTGTAGGGACACACATTTGTACCTACCTATGTAGATATCAGTTGTGTATGTGTGCATACTGCATGGTGTAACTAGTGGCGGCTGCGTCCGCCTAATAAGTTGGGAGTCGCAATTATACGGAGTAAAGTACTTGACGTGTGTTATTTCTCTCTCACAATAAATCCCTTCTGATATAAGTATCATAGGCTCACATATATACTTACAGTGGTGACCCCGAACTGAACTCGAACTTAGTGTTTTGATTTTTGTTTATTATATTTTTTTTGGGAGTGAAATAACTACGAGTGACTATGCCTCTGGATATAGTGCTGCCCCAAGTGCAACCCCAAGTGCAACCTTCCGTGCAGCCTCCCGTGCAGCCTCCTGTGCAGCCTTCCGTGCCCCCGGCCGAGAATCCACAAGACTCGGGCGAGGGTGAGAGAGCGTTAGCAAGCATTACAGTATCGTCAAGGATACCGGAATTTTGGGCAGACCAACCGCGACTCTGGTTTGTCCAGTTTGAGGCCACGGTGGAAAGCCAGCGTTTGGGCGATGCTGCTAAACAAAACTTAGTGGTTACCAAACTCAACAAGAGCGCGATTCAACAAGTTAGCGACCTGTTACTTTCTCCTCCTAGAACTAACAAATACCAGACCTTGAAGGATAGGCTTTTGCAAGTTTTCGAAGAGTCAGAGACACGCCAGTTTCAAAAGCTGCTGGGGGAAATGGAGTTGGGCACTCAAAAGCCTTCACAACTCCTACGACGGATGAGGGACCTGGCCCGAGGAAAAATTCCGGATCACACGCTAAAAATCATGTGGAACGGTCACCTTCCATCCGCTGTGCAGGCTGTATTGGCGGTAACCGAAGTAAAAGAACTAGAAAATTTGGCGGTAGTAGCGGACAAGGTCACTGAGGCGACGCGCCCAGTGGAGGTAGCTAGCGTTTCGTCGATTCCGTCACCTCAAGCACATAGTCGAAACGGCGAGGAATCCAGCGAGCTAGCAGCTGCAATAGCCAAGCTGAGCATCGAAGTTGCAGAGCTCCGACGTGCACAGCAACCACAGAGAGGTCGAGGGACATACAGGGGTAAGCAATCCCGATCCAACTCGGCGAGGAGAGATACCAGCAGGAAACGACGCGATCCCCAGTGGCTGTGTTTCTACCACTACCGTTACGGAGCAAAGGCCACGAAATGCGCCGAACCCTGTAACTGGAAAGGACAGGCACCCGCCCAATCGGAAAACTAGCGGCGATACAAACAACGACGGAGGTCTGTATCGATTCACTTAATAACCGTCTGTGCGTTACCGATAAAAACAGTAAATTAAAATTTTTGATTGACACCGGTGCGAATGTTTCCGTGATCCCCGTGTCGTATAAATGTGTGTCGAGAAATATCGCGAGTGATGATTATAAGCTCTATGCGGCGAACGGCACCGAAATTAGGACATATGGTATATGTAACTTAACTCTAGATATTAATTTAAGGAGAGCATTTAGTTGGTCATTTATTATAGCGGCTGTTAAACAACCGATAATAGGCGCAGATTTTTTATGCCATTATAAGTTGTTGGTAGATTTAAGCTCGCGGCGACTTAGAGACCAAGTTACTAATCTAAATGTTATAGCATCTATTATAAGGCACTCTGAATGCGAAGTATCAATTAAATCTATAAATAGCAATGATAAGTGGCATAACTTGTTATTAAATTATTCAGATATAACTAAGCCCATATCGTACAAAGAAATACCCAAGCATTCAGTATGTCATTATATAGAGACTTCGGGACCGCCGGTATACACAAAGGCTAGGCCTCTTTCCCCAAAGTGGTATAAAAAAGTAAAGGAAGAATTTCAAATTATGACAGAATTAGGTATTTGTCGACCATCCAAGTCCCCATGGGCAAGCCCGTTACACGTGGTACCCAAAAAGGACGGGGGGATTAGACCGTGCGGTGATTATAGGCGTTTAAATGCCGTTACGAAGCCGGACCGCTATCCGATTCCGCGGTTGCAAGATTTTAAATATGTATTAGCGGGAGAGAAAACTATATTTACCCGATTGGATTTAAATCGTGCCTATCATTTTATACCGACTGCCCCGAAGGACATAGAGAAAACTGCAATTATAACGCCTTTTGGATTATTTGAATTTCCCCGGATGACATTTGGATTAAGGAATGCAGCACAAACGTTCCAACGATTCATGGACACAGTGGTGTTGCAAGGTTTCGATTTTCTATTCAATTTCATCGATGACGTCATAATTGCCAGTAAAGACGAAATATCCCATAAAGAGCATTTAAATGCAGTTTTCCGTAGGTTTAACGAATACGGTATTACTATTAATTTATCAAAATGTGTTTTTGGAGTCTCTAAATTAAGCTTTTTAGGTTTTGAGGTCTCAACGGAAGGCGTACGACCGTTGGAGGACAAGGTACAAGCTGTTGTAAATTTTCCGAAGCCCGAGACAGTAGAACAATTACGCAGATTCTTAGGTATGGTTAATTTTTACCGCTCGCATATTCCTAAAGCAGTAGACTATCAGTCGGAATTAAATAAGTATCTACATAATTCTAAAAAACGAGATAAGACGCGTATAGAATGGACAGATAAGGCTAACGAGGCATTTAAGAAGTGTAAGGAAAGCTTACAAAGCGCCGCTACACTATCTTACCCTTTGCCAGACAGTAAATTAGCCCTGATGACTGACGCCTCAAATACTAGTGTCGGCGCAGTTTTACAGCAGAAAATAGGAGTTAATTGGCAACCAATTGGATATTTTTCAAAAAAGTTAACAGTAACTGAATCCAAATATTCTACCTATGATAGGGAATTGTTAGCTATCTACATGGCTATCAGGCATTTCAAACATTTATTAGAGGGGCGAGATATAATCATTTTTACAGATCATAAACCGCTTGAATTTGCATTTACTAAAATAAATAGTGATAAAGAAAGCCCAAGGCGAATACGCCAACTTTCTTATATCAGCGAATTTTGCACAGAGATACGCCATATTAAAGGTAGTGATAACATGGTAGCGGATGCGCTTTCTAGAATTGAAACGATAAGCTGTCCCACGCTACTCAATTTCGCAGAATTGGCAGACAAGCAACGTAGCGACGAGTACCTAATGCATGAGTTGCAAGTATCAAGTAGCAACCTGCAGTTCAAGCAAATGTTGTTGCCGGACTGCGATAAGCATATTTATTGCGAAATATCAACGCGTAAAATTAGGCCTTACTTACCTATGGAATTTAGAGAAATAGCTTTCAAATCTGTACATAATCTAAGTCATCCAGGCATTAAAACTAGTAAACATCTAATCAAACAAAAATTTTTTTGGCCTGACATGGACAGAGATATTGCTAAATGGGCCAGAAGTTGTATGCAATGCCAACGCGTAAAGATAACAAGGCATGTCGTATCAGGTGTAGGAGAGTTTGAAAGAGTAGACCGCTTTCAACATCTACACATAGATATCGTAGGTCCATTGCCTATGTCAAATGACGGCTATAGATACTGTGTTACAATGATTGACCGATTTACAGGGTGGCCAGAAGCATACCCAGTCCAAAATATTACTGCGGAGACCATAGCAAAGGTGGTGTTTGAAGGTTGGATTTCCCGTTTTGGATGCCCTTCGAAGCTTACTAGCGACCAGGGCAGACAATTCGAGAGTGATCTATTTGCAAACTTAATGAAATATTTGGGCATACATAAATTACGTACAACACCTTATCATCCGCAAAGTAATGGCATGATTGAACGCTGGCATAGGGCACTGAAAGTGGCCCTGATGGCACGTTTGCAATGCAACAATAGCAATTGGATAGACGAATTACCGATAGTTTTATTAGGATTACGAACGGCTACTAGAAGCGACAGTGGTGTAAGTGCGGCCGAATTAACATATGGTAAGACGATTCGTTTACCAGGAGATTTTTATGAGGACGCGATAATTAAGGTCTCGGATTCGGAATATTTACAGAAGCTGCGAGATACTATTAGTAAATATAAACCGCGACCAAAGTGTCATGCAAACTCGCATTCGTTATTCCTACCAGATAGTTTAAAATCGTGTAAAAGTGTATTTATAAGGGACGATGTTATACGTAAGTCACTTCAACCGCCGTATAAGGGTCCATACATAGTAGTGAGTAAACATAAGAAATATTTTGTGTTAAAAATAGGTGATAAGGAAACATCTGTGTCCATAGATAGGCTCAAGCCGGCCTTCACTATCGACATAGACACATCTTTTAACAATAATTTGAACTCTGAAAGTAATTCATGTAACAATCCTAGTTTTAATTCTGATCACGAAAACACTTCTAGCAAAGTTATAATTCATAAAACGACGCGAAGTGGTCGCGTTATCAGACCGCCGCTGCGTTTTGCTTAGTAGATAAAAAGACGCTAATTATGGGTAAGTACGCCAGCCGGGAGATAAAAGAAACCAGAGTATAAGTAATACTAGATTTAATTAATTTCGATATTAGAAATTACAATTATTTAAAAGGTATGTCTAGACTCGGACGATGGTGGTACCGAAGTGCCCTATGCTAAAAGATCTAGAATCTATGTCATCTCGGCGTGGTGTGTTCGGCAACGACACGAGGCGCCGAGTCAGCAACTCCGTGGTATGTAAGATCTAGAATCTATGTCATCTCGGCGTGGCGTGATCGGGGACGACACGAGGCGCCGAGTCTGCAGCTCCGTCGTATGTAGGTCGTTGCTAGTTGAGAGTGCAGGCATGGCTCGTAATTCCTCCCCTCTTAGAACAGCAACTATTTGAGAACTTTGAGCGAGAATGTTGCTGCCGGATCCTTCTCTGGTTTGAGTGCCGTTGGTGTAGAGTATCTGGCATCTTCAGGTGATGGTTGCACTGTTACTACGTTAGTGCGTAGTACCTCCTCGGGTGGTGATTGCACTGTTACTACCTTAGTGCGTAGTACATGGCGACGGATTGCGACGACGGTTACGAGTATGACTGCACCGACTAATATTCCATAGAAAGGTATGGTCGTATGGTACAATGTTTCTGTTTGCTCGACAGGTTGCAACTCTATTGGATGCTGGAGTAGTATCTTATCCTCGATACTGTGCAGATTTTTCAGATTGATGGTGTTCAACTTGAAGTGCGGGATTGCTATAGACTGGTTGTCGCCGTAGGTTGCGTAGGGTATTTCAGTTATCTTGAGCGGCTGTCCTTTTACTACGTCATTCGTGTTGACGATTGTAAGTTCCTCCGTTCTAAGGTGACATGTTTTTGGTATAGTTGCCAAATAGCTTCCATTGAGAATTACATACTCGTGCCGGTCACATTGTAGCTCTACTTTTGCCGGTTTCGGGAACACTACAGTATAATGTTGGTCGTCCAGTTGTTCTAGGGCTTGTTTGCTCAGGGTTATCCTAGTTGGTGAACAGGTCTTGTCGATGACTTGGTCCACAATCAGGCTCTGCATGCAGTCTCGTTGTTCTCTCGGTCGATTGTTGATAGTTTCCTCACAGATGTGAAATTCATTGAACTTCGGGCATTCAGCCTCTATGTACATGAATGCTTTCCCATCGGTTGCTATATAAGGATATGGTGGAATAGGACTTTGAGAATACTTATTAGGGACGATTGCTAATTTATACAATTTGGATGTGCCAGGAGAAATGACCGGGACTTTAAAGACAAAAACTATTCTGTTATCTGCGTAGAAGTAACTTGGCTTTATAATTCTATAGTATTCCCTTAAATCTATATTTAGTACCTGCTCTTCATTATATAAAGATTTTAATTGGTTGACCATACCTTTTAAAATATCATATTTAATCATACTATGATGTGTGCTGGAAGCACGGATAAAAGCTAAACTATCCTCTATTCTAACTAATGCTGACGTTAAATCTTGCACATTTTCGCTTATTATAGTTAAAAGTTGATTAAACCTAACAAACTTTAATAAGTTTTGGTCATAAGTTTTACTGTGGATGACAGACTCCAAAGTACTATTGATTTTTTGTTGGTTATCGGTTATTTGCGACAGTAGTACATCGTTTTGTGTCATCCATTCCTTATTGAGACTTATATGTTGTTTTAGTTCGGAAGAAAGTGTATTTTCATTATTTTCTAATATTTTAATGGCGGAATTATATTTTTGAGCGTCTTTGTAGTCCAAATTTCCAGTGATTTCTTTTATTACTGTACCCAAGCCATCGAAGAGACTTCTTTTGGTGCGATGTGATTCCAGACTGTCTATCTGCTCGTGAATCTTTACCAATTTATTAGAAATATAATTAATTTGAGCTTCATACAATGGAAATTTTTCGCTATCCAGTTTAGACTCAAATAAGTTTAGTTGCGATTCTACTGCACTAAGTCTACTTTCGATGTCAGTCAGGTTTAGGTAATGTAAAAATGGATGGTAATGGGTTATAAATTTAGTTGGACCAAGGTCAAAGGGAAGCAACCCGGGGCCGTCACCCAAGTAATCAAGTCTTATCTCGAGCGTCATTGTCAGGTGGGCGGTCGTTGTTAGCAGTAATCTGTAACAATTTTGATGATTTAGGAACACGCTTCAGACGATTTTTGGCAATGGGACCTTTCTTTTTTGATGTATAGATGTGTATTGGTAGGTTGGCTAGTACGATATCCTCCGTATAACGAGCTGCGGTCTTTTGCCGACTCGCTTGGGGGTTAGTAACAAAAACTTGTTGATTTAGTTCATAGTTTACTTCCGGTTCACGAGACTTATTACAATTTTCTATTAGGCTGGTACGATTTTCTAACGACGATTCATTAATTAGATTATATGCTATTTTCATTCGCTCCCGGTGATTTAATATATATTGTTGCATGAAGTGCTCTGATACGTTTATATTTAGGGGATCGCGTGGGTCAAAATGACCTCGAATTATATCGTGGGGCCTACATTTTGTAAAGCTATGTATTGAGCTGTTATATGCTAATAACGCATAGGGAATTAGATTAGCGATAGTTTCAGTTTTGTGTTGTAATTGTAGTATGCGCAAATGCTCTAACAATGTTGAATGATATCTTTCAATTATTCCATTATCATTTGGTGAGTGTGCTAACGTTTTATGGTGTATTATTCCGTGAAGTCTTACGAACTCAGCAAAGAGTTGGTTCGTAAACTCTGTCCCGTTATCTGTGACAATAGTTAGAGGCAATCCGTGGTGGGTACAATAAGTTATTACAGCTTGTAAAACACTTAGGGCTGTTCCATCTCTCAAGTGGTAAGCTTGCCCGTACTTGGAAAAAACGTCCATGAATGTTAAATATTTTTCATTCTGTACCGTAAAAATATCTAGGTGTACTCTTTCTAAGGGTTTAGTTGCTGGCGGGACGATATTCAATTGGGGCCTAATCGGGTTACGGTCATACTTCGATTGTCCGCATATAGCGCAAGCATTAATATATTTAGTTATCTCTTCTTTCATTTTAGGCCAAAAATAAACGCGAGATAGTGCTAGGTAACATTCGGTTATGCCGCGATGATTAGTTTTACCCTCGTGATAATTTCTAATAATTCCTTGCTGCCTTAAATACTCTTTTACATTCTCTAATTCGTGTTTAGTAAGGGATAGGTTCATGCTTGAATTTTTAAAATTATTCTGTATAATAGGGACTATAGAGTACATTCCTAGTGGTGGTGTAATTTTAAGGCCGGTTCTAATTTTTGGATTGACATGTTCTTTAATTGCATTGACTACATCCTGCTCGAGGTTCGATTCGGACACTTGTATAGAGGTGTGCGTATGCGTGTCAAAAGGTCTTGTAGTGATTGGACGTCTTTTAATATTGCCTACTATAGTAAAACTTATCTGTTTGTGAAATTTATTCAAGGGTTCTTCGGTTATGGGAACCTCAAGGATGGGGTTTTCATTACTTGTGTGGGCGGTAGCTGTAGTAGAGTCCGATATAGATGAAGGTTTTTCAGTGTGATGAACTATCAAGGACTCTGTTTCCTGATTATTAATTTGAATTCGTGATAGAGCGTCTGCGTTGGTATTAGATTTGCCTTTTTTATATACTATTGTATAGTCGTATTCACTAAGTTTAAGGCGCCACCTAGTCAGTCTTGAATTAGGTTCCTTGACGTTCATTATCCACTGAAGTGGTTGATGATCGGTAATTATTTTGAACTTACGACCGAAAAGATAGGGCCTGAAGTATTGAGTTGCCCATACTATAGCCAAAAGCTCCTTCTCTATAGTACTGTAATTAACTTCACTATCATTTAGAGTCCTAGATGCGTAGCAGATAGGTTTGTCCGCTCCTACAGTCCCTTGAGATAGGACTGCACCAATTGCGACGTTTGATGCATCCGTCGTCAGTATAAAGTCTTTTGAGAAGTCAGGGTATTGTAGTATGGGGTCGTTAGTCAGTAGGGATTTACATTTTTCAAAACATTCGATGTAGTCGGAATCTAAAACTATTTTCTTTGATTTTTTTAAGCATTTCGTCATAGGTTTTGTAATACGAGCAAAGTCGGGTATGAATTTACGATAATATCCCATGAGTCCTAGAAATTGTTTAATTTCTTTGGGGGTCTTTGGAAGTGGATATTTTTGAATAGCTAAAACTTTATCGGGGTTAGGTTTTATACCTTCCCCACTAATGATATGACCTAAATATGGTGTTTCCAACCTCAAAAATTCAGACTTGTCCAACTGTATTTTAAAGTTGGAGTCACGCAATCTATTAAATACTTTCTCTAGATTTACCATCATTTCTTGAAGACTGGTCCCGAATACGACAATATCGTCGAGATATACCAGGCAGATCTCGTTTTGGAGTCCGCGGAGTACCTCGTCCATCACCCTTTGAAACGTTGATGGGGAATTTTTGAGTCCCATCGGCATACGCAAGAATTCGTAGTGCCCGTGCTCTACAGAGAACGCTGTTTTAGAAATATCGTCTGGATGTGTCTGTATTTGGTAGAAGCCCGAAAATAGGTCCAAGGTCGTGAAGTATTGACACCTTCCTAGCTTGTCAAGGACGTCAGTAATGTTAGGGATAGGATATTTGTCATTAATAGTCTTGTCATTTAATTTTCGGTAGTCCACAACGAGTCTCCATTTTTGTTCCCCAGTCGCGTCGATTTTCTTCGGCACTACCCATATAGGGGAGCTCCATGCGGAGTCTGAGGGTCTTATGATGCCTTGACGTAGCATTTTAGCGATTTGTTCCTTAACTTCTTTCCGGTGCACAAAGGGGTAACGATAACTTTTGGTATAAATCGGTATTTCGTCTATAGTTCTAATGCGGTGTTTTATTTTATTAGTAAAACTAAGAGGTTCGTCATCTAAATAAAATATGTCTGCATAACGACTGCATAAAGTTTCTAAATTAGTTTTTTCTTCGGCGTTTAAATGACCGGTACGTAAGCGCGACAACACTCGGCTTACGCGTTGAGGATCTTGTTCAGTGCTATTGCACTCGGTATTGAATGCATACGCTTCGAAAGGATGGTTTAAGCGTTCGTTCGGGATAATTATATCGGTGTCGGTTGGGTTCTCTAACTCTAATATGGCTATTTCGTCGCTAACGTTTGTAATACATTCGTGCACGATGCAATTGCACAAGATCTGTTCGGTTACGTATACGTCGCCGTCATAGTTATACATCTGTATTTTTACTAGTTTACTAGAGCGCGCGGGTATTGTTTCTTGAGAGTTTAAGTTTCTACAAGTGTAAGGTAGCATGGGTATACTAGCATTTTCCGTAATTAAAAGGTTATGCTTAAGATCTATTTGACAATTATTCAAGATATCCAACCCTAATAGCCCATCGAAATCATTATGGAATCTATAGATGAATAGTTTAATTAATTTGCTTTTGTAAAACTCTGGAAAGTTCTGTAACGTAATAGAATAATTATGTATACTACTCATACGAGAATTAGTTACTTCGAAGGGGTCAAAGTTCAAAGGTATATGTGAAAAATAATTCTCGACGGCTTCGGGGCTTATAAAGGATTGATTTGCCCCAGTATCGACAAGTAATTTTAATGGAGGGTTAGCTATCTGTACATAACGAAGTTCCCTTTTTGATTGTAAATTTAATTCTATTTTGGTTCGGTATTCGGGATAGCCTCGCGAAAATTTGAGTCATCGTTTTCGGTCTCATAAGTAAACTCCTGCTGGCCTTCATTGCAATTATAGTCATTATAATGGTCGGTATAGTTAACGTCATACGCAGTGCATTCGGCCCCGTGCTCGTTATCGTAGTCACAATAGTAATATGAGTCATTAGGGTCAGCTGTCACGTTGAAGTTTACCTGTCGCGATTTAAAATAATTGTTAGATGGCGGGTTCCCTGATCTTTGCCAATCATGTCCTGTCATTGTCGGTGGAAGGGATTTGGGTACAAAGTGACTGACACCGCTCATTGGCTTATGCCCTGAGGAGAATGGTTGATCATTCCTAGGTGGTATCTTAAATACCTTACTACGCGGGTTATAGTTCGGTGGCGGTGCGCGAAACATCTGTTGGGTACGGCTAGGCCCAGAAACTGGGGCAAGCTGCGGTTGCGAGTGCCCCTGCTGGTGAGCTTGTTTCTGGTCAAACCTGAACGCGGGTTTCCACTGCGAGGTTTGCGGGGGGATATGTATATGCGTGGGCGTATGCCCGTTTGAACCTAAATATGGTAAATTACCTCTAAGTGAAGTAGATGCAACCTCACCTGCAAACTTTGCACCATTTAATTGCGGCGTGTAATTCGCGCTGTATGCGGTGTGCCTATCGTTTACTGGGTCACCTCTTCGCTGTAGGTAAATTACATTTTGTTCGTCGTTGACAAATTCCAGAGCCTTTTCTATTGAATCGGGTCTCATACATCTAATACGAGAGCCCAAAGGTTCTCTTAGACCTCTTATATAAGATTTTAATGTTAATTTTTTATACAACTCGCGTTTAGCTTGTACGGTGGTAGCCACGTTATCGTGTAACGTAACATACGTCATTACCATGCTAAAAAGGTTCTGGCATCTGTCGTAAAATTCCTGCGGTGTGCTGTTACCTTGGAATGACATAGCAATATCGTTATAGAGGGCAGTTTCATCCCTCTGATCGGCAAAATTATTTACGAGTAATTTACGTATCTCTGCCCAACTACTAGGAATGCCGTTCGAGTTTATCGTCGCGGCGGCTGGGCCAGTAATTTTATTTAAAATACTATTAATTAAGCAAATATTAGTTAACCTAAAATTTGGGTCATCTTTTATGTAAGCCTCTATCAAGGTCTCACATATTGCAATAAATCTAGTTAAGACGTTAGGGTTGCCGTCAAATTCTGGCACCGCTCTAACAGCCTTATAAATTTCATCTACGGTGAATGACATTTTTTGTTCACTGAAGAATACGTCTAACTCTAAATCACTAAAATCTAAGTGTCTATGTTTGTCTAAATCCCTATTTCTAAGTTCCTGCCGGTTCGAGACAGGTGTCTCTCCGGTTTTCCGTAGGTGGAAAATTTTGAAGGAGGGACAAGGAAGCAACACTAAGAAAAACTTTCAAAGTACTTACATATAAAAAATCTGCATGTCTGGTTCTCGTATTGATTTTCGAATACGCCCTCGGCCGGTGTAGATTCGTAGGTTGATAGATTCTTGTCTTCGGAGCGAACGCGGGTGGCGACTATGCGAAGTCAAGCCAAATCCGATTTCTAGGAATATACGCGCCGCGAATTTGTCCCGAAGAAGTACCGACTGCGCCAATTATGGGTAAGTACGCCAGCCGGGAGATAAAAGAAACCAGAGTATAAGTAATACTAGATTTAATTAATTTCGATATTAGAAATTACAATTATTTAAAAGGTATGTCTAGACTCGGACGATGGTGGTACCGAAGTGCCCTATGCTAAAAGATCTAGAATCTATGTCATCTCGGCGTGGTGTGTTCGGCAACGACACGAGGCGCCGAGTCAGCAACTCCGTGGTATGTAAGATCTAGAATCTATGTCATCTCGGCGTGGCGTGATCGGGGACGACACGAGGCGCCGAGTCTGCAGCTCCGTCGTATGTAGGTCGTTGCTAGTTGAGAGTGCAGGCATGGCTCGTAATTCGCTCGGTAACATGATAATCATAATAAAGGATATTGCAACATAGGTATGGAAATTTATTGTGAAATATTTTGTAATAGAATTATTTAGTACTTAGCATTATATTTTTTTTTAGGTCGCACACTTTTGTGAATTTTTATTAGTATGTAAGTTATATACATATACACTTATTTTTGTTATATAAAGTTTACACATTTTTTTTTACACCATTTATTTTGTATTCTTTCGTCGAATAGGTACAAATATACAAATTTCAAGATGGGTTATAACCAGAGTAAACCGCAACAGAATAACGTGGCTATTGCCCAGTCAGTTTCGAACGAAATCATTGGCCAAAGGGTTAACTATTTAGAGGTTATTCTAATCGGAATTGCTGTGGCACTTGGCTTGGTGTTGCTGTGTTTGACCAGGAACCAGTGCAAAAAACGGGTTCGCAGCTGGTTGAGGCAGGAAGCGGCAGTTGTTGGATTGTCTCCACCGGTGGTTAAGATTCACACGGTTCAACCACCAACCACCGTACACCCCCAAAATACTTACACTCAGTGAAATTGTGTGATAGTTCAGTGTTATTGCTATGCGTAGTGTCAGTGTATTTTACAGGGTTTTACACATTGTAATTGTATTTTTTTGTTGTTTTGTTGGGGGGGGCTACTGTAGGGACACACATTTGTACCTACCTATGTAGATATCAGTTGTGTATGTGTGCATACTGCATGGTGTAACTAGTGGCGGCTGCGTCCGCCTAATAAGTTGGGAGTCGCAATTATACGGAGTAAAGTACTTGACGTGTGTTATTTCTCTCTCACAATAAATCCCTTCTGATATAAGTATCATAGGCTCACATATATACTTACAATCATCATCAGCCTGTATCGGTCTACTGCTGGATATAGGACTCTCCTAATTTTCGTCATAACACTCAGTTTTCTGTTCATGCATTTGTGTCCTATAAACAAATTCGAAAATTGCCATGTCAAGCTGCCACGGACGCTAGTACTACGATTTTTATTTCCATTACATATTCCATGATTCATCCGCTTTGTTCACATATTTATCTTAAACAAAACACATCTGTATTCCAATCGTAATAAAAACGCGTGAGTTACTTGACGCATGGCTATTAATTCGCTCGGGTCGACTTTTGGCATTTTTCATAAGCAATCAATTTCCAATGACATCGATGTATGGCTACGAGAAGGGTTATGGGAAATATAAATTCACATCAACTGCCATCAATCAGAGAGTCCACTTCACGTGACAAAGTGATATCGAGGCCATAGAGAATCTAATTGATTTTTAGATCACCCGTAACGATGTTAGCTTTTTGGTATGTTTGTGTAAAAGCATTTTATTTGTATGTGTGTTTGTTTCTGGAATAAGGCACAATTGACCATTATTAATATTGTATTATTTATGGTATAAACTAGAAGGCAGCGCCTGCCCTAGTCCTGTACATCAAGGTAGAGCGAGATTGTTTCTCAAAAAGAGCCATCATAGTTTTATAACATGACTGCAAGGTAGGGTTATATTTTTTGCGGGTATATCTTTTAAACCGTCGTTAGATTTGTCTTACCGCCCAAGTGTTCTTAGTTATGTGATGTTTGAAAAAAATAAACATGTTGGCTGTGAGATGTCAAAAACAAGAGGTGTTAAAAAAAGTTTTTTCGAATACCGCAATAACTTTATCAAATTAAAGGGCTCATCGTAAGCACTTCAAATAAGTAGGTATAACATGATTATAACTATAATACTACAAGAGTTAATTAGCAACCAATTATTTTGTCAATTCTCGATACTTTGTAATAGCTGTGATAAAAGATAGTGGTTACATCGATTACATCCTACAACCACTAAAAACGATTAAACAAAAAAAAATAAAAAAAATAAAAGAACCCACCTGCAAAAAACAGATGCAATTAAGATCCACTACATATGTAATATCATGCTGTCGGAGGCATTAATGAATGTCAATGAACTTAGTATTGTGCCTCCGACAGCATTGCTAGTAGGTAGTATGCGACCCACATTGAAAAAAAAACGTAAGCCCTTCTTCTTACGCAGTCAGGTAAAAGAGAGAGACCAAGAGTGAGGCTACCAAGACTCATTCATGGCTTAAAATATCCACTGAGACTAAGCTATGATTCGAATAGGATAAAAACACGTAATCGAATAAATACGAGTTATGTACAGGAATATAGATTATACGAGTATATTTAAATGAATTTAATTTTACCGGCAAACCTCTACCTTTTACATTTACAGCTAACCGTTTCGCTGTAGTATTTATTAAGCTACAAATTCCATAAAATCTATAACGATACTGGACCAGCAAAAAAAGAGAAAAACAATGTTCGAATTTAAAAAAATGGAGATCGGATTGTGTTTCAGCGGTGTTTAATATTTATTAGCGATATATATATGTGTGTAAACAACGCGGGCGCTGTTTGCTCGTCGGCAAGGATTAGCCGTTTTGCCTTTAATTATTACCCGTTGTCGAGTGCATGTTGTGTTGTCAAAGATTACATTTGACAGAGGTGAACGTTGTTTTGTACGGCGAACATTCTTCGTGTGATCAGGGTCCATAATCACGTTATATTTTTCCTTTTTTGCGGCAAGTTCGGGCGAGCTGGCGCATGCGCGGCGCGCTCAAAGATGTCCGCCGCGCATGCGCGTTGATGCATTTCTAAGCGCAGCTCTCTATTTACTATTATGACCAGATTTTAACAGTCCGCATTTAACGATATTTTTTCAAGGGAATATTTTTTGTTTGTGTGTTGTGTTTAGACGCCGTGTGGTAAGAATGGTAAGGTAGTACACCCTTTCTCTTCAAGTGGGTGTCGTCAAGGCGACTAAGGGATTTCACACTGGAGAACGAGCAGCAGCGTCCTCTGCGTACTTAAAAGCCTTATTGCGATCGCCAACCCGCTCGCCAAGCGTGGCGATTATGGCAATTACCCCAGCATCTACAATAAATAGGTTCTACTGGGGAGACCTGTGTCCAGCAGTGGAACATCATATGAGCTTAGATACTTTTGCACCCCCTGAGTGAAATCCTGGCGGCACCTATGGATCCATGCACGTTTGCATAGTAAACCGTCGGTCCTGCACCTAATCTCTTTCCGGGAATGGCGGATTTCCATTTCGAGCAAAGGAATAGAGAGTATAGGTACCTACACGTATTTGTACATACATTTATTTTGTGTACTACTATCGCTTGTGCAGTTGCCTAGACTCCGATAGCATTGGTCGCTTTCATCGAATTCGGATATTAGAACATTGTGATATTTTTTAGAAGTCGCCTTAGCTGTTATTAGGTTTGTCTAAAGTAGTTTACTGTCTGTACAATACATAATCTATGGCTAAGCTTTATGAGAGAGATTGCAAAGTTTATTTGACGTCTCCCCGAAGAGCCCTCTGGCTCTGCGACGCGTAACCATGAGTTCACGCATAAACGCGTCCCGCATCGCGCGGTAATAAAATTAATTGCTCCTGTTGTTATGTTCTAATAAAAATGTACGGACGGTCGTTTTTGTACCTACAGGTAGGTGGAGGGTTAATAGTTAAACGAAAATATAATGGGTTACTAGCTAGCTCCTGGTTAATGCTATAGTGCAGTGGTTCCCAATCTTTTTGGTCTTGTTACCCTTTTTTAGGGTTCCGTAGTCAAAATGGCAAAACGGAACCCTTATAGTTTCGCCAAGTCCGTCCGTCCGTCCGTTCGCAGCTTTGCTCAGAGAATAGGAGGCTGTAATTTTGCATGGATGCACATATTACTTACGCCGACAAATAATATCTTGAAAAAACATTTTTTTTTGGGTTTTTCTCAATGTGTAAAGTAGGGGGGGGGGGTGATTTTTTTTCTCACAACCCCATCGTGTGGGATATCATAGATAGGTCTTTCAAAAACGTTTAGGGGTTGAGAAGACGGTTTTTAGATTTAGGGATCCGTTTGTAAAATATTAATCTTTAAAGTGCAAATTTTTGTTAGAGTCAAGTGGCCCCCCTCCTGCCAGATAAATGGTTGATGTTGGGTATGTGAAAAAATTCACGGTAGTAGTATATATAGTGAAATTAAAAGTAAAGTATCACAGCAAAGTAGGGTTTACAAGTTTATGAGTAACTGCTGATCAAATGAGAAGTAACAACATTTTCGTACAAATTCCATTAAAAAATATTATTTAGTAGATATAACGTTGTACGGTTGTAAGTATGATACAAAAACAACAGAAAACCCATTTCTTAAGACATATTATTTGGATTGGGGGGGGGGGGGGGGAGGACTATGAACATGCACTTGCCTGTTTTTTAGAACTGTAGAAGCCATTTTACCCCGGCCAATTGCTCGGACGAGGGGGAGGGTGGTGCAACTGAATAGCAACATTGCCAATATTGTGAGATGCTCGCGCGCCGGGTGAATAAATTTCAACATTGGTCCAAGTGTACCTTTATCACCTCCGAAGAATAAGAGGGGGGTAGTAAATACCCACCGGTTAGGACACCCAGGATATAGTGTGTAGAGCGAACGCATTCTGTAAAATAAAAAGGAGGAGATCCTAGTGTTACAGGTTTAACGGGTGTCTTTGTGTCTGTTTGTTGCATCGTAGCAACCAAATGTACAGATTATGTGGGTGCTGCGATATTTTTTTTATTTATTTGTTAAATTGGGACATATTCTTACTTTTGCTCGATGAAAATCCGTTTTACAGATAATAAACTTTTACATTAAAAATATATTTATTGTAGCAATTAAACTAGAGCCAAAATAGGTGTGAAATAAAGTTGCTTAGTAACCATACGAGCGAAAACTTTTGTAAATGGTTGCTAAGCAACCTTGTTTATAGACACAGTATTACAGTCAATGTTTACTTAATCTACATTACAAATTAAAGACGAGTAGAAAAACAGATACAAAAATATACATAAAAACTTAATAAACTTTACAAAATATAAAAGATGCTTACCTAATTGCAACATTTTCGTAACAATGTAAATGTAATGTCACTAAACATGACACATGTAACATGTAATTTAACTAACACGGAAGTACTTTATCTTAAAAATAACAAGACTGCATGCAAGTTTTCACTACAAAGTCTTACCAACATTTTATGCCCAAAATTGGGGCAAAAAGCAAGCACTTACTTTATTACTCCACCGTCTACCATCCGTCTGCTTGTAAAGCGGGGCAAGCAGACTAAGATGGGGTAAAAATAGTTATAGTCAGAGAGCTATGAGCAAATTAATAAGATTTTCAATTAGCCTTATTTCATGTCTAACTTATGCTTGCCAGACTTGGAAGATAAGCAATAACGTAAAAAATAAAATACAAACATGTCAATGAGGAACGAAGCTGAGTATGCTGAACATAAATAAAATTAAAAAAATACGACACAACCAATTAAGGACAATTACCAAAGCAAAAGATGGACTAACATAGTCTCTACTATTAAAATGGAAGTGGTCTTCAGGATGAAAGGTGGACAAAAAAGGTAACAGCTTGGAAGGGCCCATTTGGAATAAGGAAGGGAAGAAGCCGCTACGCTAAATAGGAAGATGAAATAATAAAGACAGCCGATTTCAAGTAGATTCAAACAGCCAAATCCAAACAACATTGGTTACCTATGTAGAAGGCCTTCACCTGTAAAGGGGTTCTTGCGGTTGATCAAAACAAATAAATTAAAACTTCAATCATTTAATCATAAAAACATCTTAATTATTGATTTTTTAAGAAAACTAATGTTTCGTAAATTTGAACTGCATAGAAATAAAAGGTTTTTTTTTTTAATTAACCTAACGCTATGTGACTTCTCATCAATCATTAGACTTCTAACTCAGAGCCGCGCAGCACAAAAAAAGTTTTTGTGCTGCGCGGCAGCACAAAAAAATATTTGTAGAGATTGAAACAAGTCATGCCAACTTTAGTTTATATAGAACGTCAATATAAAAAAAAAAATACGTTTACCGTTTGGCATGTACTTAGAGCATTGTCTATTAAAACATAGAAAGTTTTTATTTCCCTATCGTACAACTGGGGCCGTACCATGAACTCTTATAGCCAGTCAATTGTAGACGAAAAACGAACTGTCATGCTAATTTCGTAAGCAGGGGAGTCAGTGATGATGTCACTAAACTGGCGAGTGACCTGTCTTGACAGCAGTTCATCGACTGACAAAACGTCAGGTCGAAACATGAAGTTGCAACTGCACGCTACACTATTGTAAAATGTCAAGGGCCGTACCCCTGACAGTTTACTATAGTGACCTATTTGTGTGTAAAATATGTTCACTAAAATGACAGATAGCTCTTAGACTATGACGGCTAGATGGGGTAATAAAATGTTCTCCACATACTCCGCGCTCTTACTTTTCTAAATACCAACACAGACATCTTGGACGATATACTAGCTCACGTAGAATATCTAAACTTTCCCAACGTAATGGTTTGAGTTCATGTTTTCTTGAAAATTTGCTTCTGTACTTGTGTACGATTATGTTGTTAAAGAAACATCGTTTTGTGTAGATTTTCTTCTGTATTTTGTTCCGTACATTGTCATTCCTTATAATTGGGGCTAAAGGTAATGGGAACAAGGTAAAAACGATCTATTTCTAACTATTTTCAGTTTGACTTGTAAATACATGACATTTATTCATTCATCTCACATGGCTAAATCGACTATCTCCGTGACGCTGTAGGAGTGCATGCAATTACCTAATGTGCAAGGTTTGGTTCCCTGGAATTATGGTTGTATTACCAGTGATGTAGGTATTTATAACAAATAAAAAACTGACACAGTCGTAAAAAGAAATATACTCTTTTAACTTCTGCAAACAGATGATTGAAGAACGATACAACTTTAATTTAAACCTAGATACATAACCACGTCACATGAAGAACTTACGATTGCATAGTGTAACTTGAGAGCGATCTGCCCGTGGGTTAATTAATAGAACCGTCCCTTTGTGTGGCCAACAATGGACGGTATTGTACTCTGTGGGCCAATCTTCCCTGTGCTCCTTTATGGGACGTGTGTGTGCTAGTAACTTGGCCCAAATATGAACTGTAGATGGCAAACTATAAACTGATATCATCGGATTTGAGGAAGTTGGATCAAATTTTAACTCTATATCTATATTATCATCATTTATATTTCGTACCATTGGCATTCTGGCGAAAATCGAACGTTAACAAATTATAGAAAAAATTTCTTCTGTCTAAGAAGCACAATGATTTTTAATAATCTTTTATCGCATTTGGACATGCATTTGTTCTCATCAGCTCAAACATTATTGCTAATGATTACTTTGACTCAATACGCAATAGTAGGTATTTGAGGCACGCTGAAAGCTTCTCTAATAACTCTCTTATAAATACCCAGGCACATAACCAGAGACTTGGCTGGGGTATAACGAAGCTAATGTTATTTTTTACAGAAACCATTTTTTTGCTAAGGATAAATGCTTGAGGCATTTCGATTATTTTTGGAGCCCCACTGACATGCATCCATCAATCCAAATTTAATGGCGAGGACGTCTGTCAAAAACTTATTGTGAATGACAAACATGTAATCTATTTGTTCGGTTTTGAAATTCCGAACTGACGTTCGTTCAGTCCAAATAGACGTAGGTATGTCACGTTAGCCATATGGAAGGCATCCACATTGTCAGTGAGTGGGTAACTCAAGAAGCTTATAGTTATTGTGTCTATAGTTTATCCTTTCGTGTCACATAGAAAGAGACCCACTTTCTCTACCTGTGACATGGGTAACTGTGGTTTGGCACTATGCTTAGTGCCAAACCTCAGTTACCATTAGTCTCCATGCCAAATTTGTTCTCTTTACTTCTTCTGAAACAAATTTATAGTGTTGACAGCAGTCTTTAGTATAACCTTCCTGGGTACGTCCAAATGGAAGAAGTACTTCTAAACGGAGGACGTCCAAATGGAAGAATAGTCAATGGTGCCATAATTTTGCGTACATCCATTCAGAAGGCTTCCAAATGGACGTGTAACAAAAAGGTGTGGTTAAATTTGAGCGACGGTCAGTACCTACGGTATAAGTATTATCTACTAGCTGACACTGTAACAAATACGACTGGAAGAGGATGGGGGAGGCCTTTGCCCAGCAATGGGATCACCTTTAGTAAATAAGTAATTTAAATGCATGCTATACACAAATTAACTTAGAATAAAATGTAATCAAAATAAAATGAAATGAAATATAATCAATAATAATAGTTACATAATTTTTGAAATATAATCAATAATAATAGTTCAATATTATTAATAGATACGTACTTAGAATAATTTATGTTAATATTAATAGAATCATTTATATTTTGTAGTGTTAAGTGCATGAACCTTTGCGTGCTAATTTTATACATATAATTTATAATAATTATACTTACTATAGGAGGGCTTATAATAACATACATATATATATATATATATCAACCCATGTATATGTATGTTATTATATTATTATAACACACAACATTATCTGCTTTTCTCCGTTTTTGTAACATTTTTCATAGCTGCTGCGCTCCTATCGATCGTAGCGTGATGTTATATAGCCAACAGTAAAATATTTTTTTAATTCGGACTTGTAATGTGAGATAATCGCGTTCAAACAAAGAAACAAATATATATTTATAATATTAGTATAGAGAAATCACCATATCTATAACTAGCTATCCCGCGCAACTTCGTATGCGTAAATTATCCCCGTTTTTGCAACATTTCTCGTCGCTGCTCCGCTCCTATTAATCGTAGCGCAATGTTATATAGCCTTCCTCGATAAATGGACCAACAAAAAAATAATTTTTCAAATCGGATCAGTAGTTCCTGAGATTAGCGCGTTTAAACAAACAAACAAACAAACTCTTCCGCTTTATAATATTAGTATAGATTTCGTGAATTAAATTGAATGAGTACCTAAATAAAAATATCGTGAAATTTTAGCGTAGGTTTTCTGATTTCGGTGATACAAGTACTCTGTATTAGATTTAACTAAAAGCGGAGAGCAATATCAACTAAAATTCGAGTTGTATCAACAACCTGGTATAGTACACAATGTATACGAACTATCTTCGCAATACTCTCTGTGCTAAGGACTCCAGAATCAAGATTCGGACTCAGCACCACAAAATACCGAGAATAAGTACAGAAGGTAAGAACCTTAAAAGAATGCACGCTCTCGACGCCATACACGGAGCCAGGGGTATCTCGCCTAGACGGTTGCTTTATGTACCTACTGAATTTCTTTGCCCATTCACCTCTTGTACGAATATATTTGTCCCCCGTCGTGCGTGCAACTCACACTTGACCGGTGTCGGAGAAACTAAATGCACCCCCCTCCCTCTTAAGTAGGTTAGATCCGGGACTGCCATTATTTGCCTCCGTGTCACCAGAATGAAATCCTGGATCCGAACATGCTCGACGCCGCAGCAAACATAGACATCGCTCAGGGATGCTACACACATAAGCTGGTCGGCACGTTCGGTTCGGCAGCATTTCCGCTTTATTAACAAGTGCAGATCGGGTAGTTTATTCGGGTCGGCGACTGACCTCTATAGTACAAGCATGCTGAACTGGTGCTGACAATTCGTACGGGGTAGCCGTATAAACCTTTAGCAATTTTAAATAACAAATGGCCGTATTGTGGTTATCTTATCGTCCAAATGTCAAAATCTAATGGCAGTATTGTTATTGTCGGCAGTAGTCTGCCCAGCGTACTAGTAGTATAGTGGTCAGTCAGTTCAAGGGGGCAACAGGGGCATTTGCCCCCCCAGACTCGACTGAAAGACCTTTTTTTGGGTATTTGGACACTGTACAAGTGTGTTTTGACAGGTAATGGCCCTCCCCTCGGCAGTGGTGACTGGTGTATCAGTGTTGAATCAAATGTAATGAACTCCCCCGTCGTGCGGGCAACTTACATTTGGCCGATTGAGTCACACCTTGCTCCCCCTAAACAAAGATCTGAATCCGTACCTGGGGGGTTAGCCAAGGCACATTCGTTCCGTGGCGAATTCGATAACGCCGTACTACGCGTTCGCAAAAAAAATAAAAAAATGTCTATGGTCTCTACCGCAAACGTCAAATTCTATACTATAATTATTTTCCATTATTGTCGCCCTGCCTAGTGTATGTTCGGCAAAGCCGGGCAGCTTTTTTGGATCACACGCTGTTCGTCTCAAACGCTATTTGCCATGTACGCGATTCGTCCTTCCCTATCAGATTTACGCGGTACGTCTCATTCGCATTTGGTCATATACGCGGTTGGACATAATCGCAATTCGTCTAATACGCGGTTAGTCATAATCTCAATATAGATTATCTTTAGATGGACTGTTTACAAGATCGTTGGTACATGTTACGCCATCTAGTAAGTAAGGGATAAAACTAAGTTGTAAGTTTTTATTTTATAAAAATGTGGGTATTTTACAAAAAAAATGCAATTATTGTCAACAATCACTCAGTTACTCATTCTGTCTGTCTTCGTTTACGTTTAAACATGAATACGGAAGTGTTTGAGTTTATAACCAGCAAAAGAGGAAAGAAAATTATATTATATGGCGGTTATCAGTATAACATAAACAGGACAAACAAGGGTGGATCTACTAATTGGCGTTGCATTAATCGATCAGTGTGCTGTGCGTCTCACTTTAAACGTACATACATATATAATATCTTTATTATTCTATATTATGGTGTTAAAACTATCCTGACATTACTCCCAAATTTTTAGAAAACTAGGTATGTAATTTTGATAAATACATATTAGAGTTTACAATGATTGTTAAAAGATTATAATACTTAATGACATATAATATCTTTCTTGTTCTATATTATGGTGTTAAAGACTATCCTGACTACCAAACTTTATAATAAATGATAACGTACATAGTTTTATGTTTTTTTCTGTGATCCAATGCTGTTTCTCGAACTACGTGTGACGAACTGCGTTTATGACGAATTGCGTTTGCGACGAACTACGTTTCAGACGAATTGCTTTTATGACGGATCGCGTTTGTGACGAACTGCGTGCATGACTAATTGCGTATTGTGACATAACGCGTTAGTGACGAATAGCGTTTGAGACGAACAGCGTGTGATTCGCTCGCATTAGGTACGTTCTTACGTTTCGTAATAATAATGAAAGTCTTCACTACTGACCAAACTATCTACCTGGAAAGCTGAAATTTCGCAAACAGGCTTTTTTGGAATAGACACGAGAGTTAAATTCAAACTCTGAAGTGAGAAAAATCAAACGCGAGCAAAACGGTGCCCTAAAGCTAGTTAGATTAAATAGAATCCTAAGACTAGATTACGCTTCTGTGCATTTAGGTTGGCAAAAGCCTCTACATTGGACAATCTTTCCAGCAAGTATCTACTTTTTTTTATACTTACTACGAAATGAAGCAACAAACAGGTCAAGCGCATGATGTCACACTAGCCCATAACAGTATCAGCGCAACACAAATACTTGTTACCAAAGATCTGAATGTCACCGTTACAAATTGCACTGAGTCGACCCGTGACCACGATCGATGCAATTCGATCGAAACGTCGGGTAAATAAAAAGTTCGTACCTTTAAATAATTCACGCGATTAAGTCCCGAAATATATCTATTATGTATAAAAATCGCGAAAGTTTGAAAAAAAATCATTGTTGGATTTGTGTCCTAAGGTGTACTACCTTAGACAACAAATCTAACAATGAAGTGAAATAAACCCACCATGGGCTTAATAAACAGTAGAACCACCATGAAATAACCCTCAAACACAACCCACCGTTGTGTAAAGACCAGTAAAAGCGTTACGTTGGCCAAGCATGCTCACATATGTCCAAGATTTATAGCCAACCTTTTTAACCGCTATGCTGCCTATATTTAAAACTGAGGGTTAAGAATGAGCCGCCTTTTCACAACGAGGGTCTTCTGTAGGAAGTTCATGTTTAAATTGTCTGAGTTGCAGAAATGAACCTTTATCAAATTTCTATATTTAATAAACTGTTATCAAAAATCACGTATAATACAAATACATTAAGGCAAGTAGACCTGATAGAGATATTACAAGCGCTCGCTTTATCGAATTTCAATCTTTAATATCAAACCATTACTAGAATGACACCTTTAACAAAGACATTACGATGAAAGGACATGATAAATATTTTAAAAGGGGATTAGCGTCGTTACTGACCTACTTTTGTTTTTTTGTTTTAGGTCAATCTTTTAAGCATACCTATATCAACTAATTTATTTTAAGTATTGTAGGATAAAAATATCACAATGTTGGTTCAGTTTCTATATCCAATATACCCAGAAAGCAGAAGTTAACCGCAAGAATTTTTATTTTAATACCGTTCTTTCTCTACTTCGAATTCGATTAAGTATTATTAAAATGGAATTCACACTATGAATAGTGAATCCTGCTTGACCTCAAAGTATTTTATTTATTGCCGGTGATGATCTCTCTGCATGTAGATTCTATCCAAATGACAAATATATATTGTATTTTTTTTTTTAAAAGACTACTCCTGCTGTAGGTTACAAGCCCTGTATCGCGGGGGACTTTACAAACATACAAGTCACGGACACAAAGTACACCCAGACTTGGAACAACAATTTGTGGATCACACAAAGTGGTGTCCCGTGTGGGATACAAACCCACAACCTCTTGCGCCATAGCGGCAGTCAAGAAGATATAATAATAATAATAAAATCTGGGGACAACTCACACAACGCTATCTATGGAAACCAGACAACTGATAAACATACTTATATATTTCTAAATACATACATATCTATAATACATAACACCCAGACACAGAATAAGCCTTCGTGCTCATCACACAAAGTTTTATCCTGGGTGGGGATCGAGCCCACGACCTCTTGCGTAGCAGTCGAATACACTCCCACCGCGCCACAGAGGACCTCTCATTTGGATTGAATTCCAAAAAAGAATAAATGGACCCTTCAAATTAGATTGATCAAAGTTAAATATTGACTTCAAATAGATGTTCATAGTTTAGACACCATTATGACGCTTATCAGTAAATTTACCAGCTAATTTGACCAACCTTCAGAAGCAACCACAGATCCACGAATATGGAACCCTAAAAAAGAATCCATAAGAAGGCCCACAGTGAAATATGTTATGTATCTTTCTGAAATTGTGATTGGGGCTTAGGGAGCTATAACTTTCACTTTATGACCCAATTTTTGTCGGATAAACAATGGAATTTGAAATTTTATCGCGATCCAACATCGCCGGTCGTTATCAGCGCGAGCTTTTTGAATATTAATTTCATATCGATGTGTTTTTCTCGTAATTATGGTTTTCCGATATACCGATTACATTGGACATAAACATCGGAAATTCGAAATGCTCAAACTGTGTTTTGTGCTCGGGAAATTTGAAACTTTACATGTTTTTAACCGTCTTTAAAAAGGAGGAGGTTCTCAAGGATGTTTGATTGTTTTTTTTTACGTATGTTCGGGCTTAACGCCGTCATATATAGACGGATTTTCAAACTTCTTTCTTTGTTTGAAAGAGGTTTTTTATTAAATAGTCCCATATAAATTTTGTAAAGATCTGATGATGAGTTTCAGAGGCAGACAACGAACGATGGAAGTCGGTTAGGTGTTTTTTGTAAAAAAAAGTTTTTTGTAATATCCAGACTTTACGATTTTACTTGACTATACTTCACAGGAATATTTGTCAATTTTTAGATAGAATACCAAGCCCTATATGGGCTAGTTGGACAAATGTCCAACAACAATAAAAATAATATAATAATATCTTGGGACAACTCACACAACACTATCTGATCCCAAACTAAGCAGAGCTTGTACTATGGAAACCAAACAACTGATAAACATACTTATATATAATTGTAAATTACCTAAGCAAAATATCGCACGTACAATTTGTAAATTAAATATGAATAAATTTGAAGACGATTTATGCAACGTCAGCTTCGACCCAGTCTACAATTCCGACGACCCGCAATCATGTATGTTATATGTAATTGAAAAAGTGCAAAATGCTATGCAGAAAAATACTTCCTATATTCGATTGTGCAACAAAAATTACAACTTAAAACCATGGATAACATCAGGTCTTATTCGCTGCATGAAACACCGAGATAAACTGCATCAAAGGTCTAAAGCCCATCCAGATAATTTTATGTTGCAAGTTTCATACAAAAGATATCGGAACTTTTGTAACGATCTTTTAAAAAAACTTAAGATAAACTACAACAAAAACGCACTTGAAAAGGCAAGTAACAACAGTAAAAAAATCTGGCAGCATATTAAAAACGTAACACATACACAAAAACAAAATAAGTCGTCTTTAGATTTATTACAAGCACATTCATCACATTTAACTTCTGCCAATATTGCAAATAAC
Source organism: Herminia tarsipennalis (assembly GCA_945859575.2). Taxonomy (NCBI): domain Eukaryota; kingdom Metazoa; phylum Arthropoda; class Insecta; order Lepidoptera; family Erebidae; genus Herminia; species Herminia tarsipennalis. Next base: position 31,092,185 of record OX243830.2, read on the forward strand.
TTCTTTGTGAACATCGGCAAATGTTTGGCCGAGAAAGTTCAAGTTCAATCATATTACGATACAAGGGCATGTGCTTCGGATAATACTACTTTAGAGTCTTTTGTATTATTAGATACTGACGAACAGGAGGTAGATACTATAATAATGGGCCTTAAAGAAGACTGTGCAGTCGGTTGGGACAATATATCAAATAAAATTATTAAACAGTTCAAGCATATTTTGGTGCCTCCATTGACCTATATTTTCCGCTTATGTTTATCCACAGGACATTTTCCCAAGTGTCTTAAAAAAGCTGTTGTCGTTCCTGTCCATAAATCAGGTAGCAAAAGTCTAGTCACAAATTACAGACCTATTTCTCTACTACCTTGTATGTCCAAAATATTGGAAAAGATAATAAACAAAAGACTAATACATTATTTGGAAAACAAATCCATTCTGGCAAAAACACAGTTTGGATTTAGAGCTAAAATGTCGACTGCCGATGCCGTACATCACCTGACTGACCATCTAGCACAAGAACTTGACAAGGGTAACCACACAGTGGGAATTTTCCTGGACCTCGCGAAAGCTTTTGACACAGTTTCCATCCCGATCCTATTGCGTAAGCTTGAAAGTATAGGTATAAGAGGCGTTCAACTTAAACTTTTTACTAGTTATTTAAAAGAGCGGACTCAATGCGTGAGGATTGGTAATACATTGAGTAATGATGAGAATAATACGGCTTTTGGAGTTCCCCAAGGAAGTATTTTAGGCCCTAGCCTTTTCTTAATTTATATAAATGACTTGTGTAACCTGAAGTTAGACCATGGCATAATCGTATCGTATGCTGACGACACAGCTCTTCTTTTTTCAGCTAGCTCTGAAAACAAAGCTTACATGCATGCGCAATATGGGTTTAACAGAGTTAACGAATGGCTTCAGCACAATTTACTAACACTAAATGCGGAAAAAACAAATTTTATCTGTTTTTCAATGCGCAAAGTCCCGAAAACACAAACTACCCCAACATTATTTGCTCATTATTGCAGAATCACCACTGAGACTGAATGCACTTGTCCCGCCATTAAAAGTACGAATAAAATAAAATACCTGGGTGTTATTTTAGATGAAACCCTTACATTTAAATACCACATAGAAGCTTTAAATAACAGAATCCGTAAGTTAATATTTGTTTTTAAAAAGTTGCGTTACATTGCAGATTCTCAACTAACTAAACAAGTTTATTTTGCCCTATGCCAGTCACTATTAACTTACTGTATTACCACATGGGGTGGCGCTGGTAAAACATTGTTATTAACAATTGAGAGAGCACAGAGAGCTATCCTCAAAGTTTCTACGTTCCGCCCTTTTCTTTATCCCACTAACCTACTCTACCAATCTTGTGAAGTACTAACAGTTCGACAATTATTTATTATGGACATAGTAACAAAGCAGCACACTTGTCTCCCCTTCAGCACTGCATACATTAATAAACGAAGAAAAGATATAGTTTGCAATAGAGAAATAGCAATAAAACATGCTTTCACTGCCAAGTTCTTCATCTTCCTAGGACCGCTTCTTTATAATAGGCTAAATGCGATTGCAAATATTTATTCCATGACCCTAGGAAATTGTAAGAAGAAGCTTAAGGAAGTCCTCCAAAATATGTCTTACGAAGATACAGAGAAATTATTAATTGTACTCAAATAAATATAGTTTTTATTATAATAATATTAAATAATTTAATTAAGAAACTAATTATTTACAGCTTTCGTTTCATTGATTTATATGTACATATAGTGTTGTCTAAATATTATATCTTTATTCTTTAAAACTCACTCATAGTTATTTTTTACTTTTAAATGTTTTAAAATGTGATTATAGTTGTTTTTAGGCACTAATCGCCTGAAACACAGGTTTTCCTAGTTCAGGCATAAGTATTAAGCTAGATATTTAAGTAAACATTTGTAATAATTGTAATATCGTGTTATCTTCTGTATATGGAATAAATAAATTGAAATTGAAATTGATATTTCTAAATACATACATATTATAGATAAATAACACCTAGACATAAACCATCGTACTCATCACACAAAGTTTTATCCTGGGTGGGGATCGAACCCACCTCTTGCGTAGCAGTCGGATGCATTCGCACCGCGCCACAAAGGCAGTCGATTTGAAATTAATTAATTTCTGTAGTAGGAGGTCAGGTCTGACAATAAATTAAATTTTTGGATCGGTTTCAACAAGTTGCATCTGTTTCTGTCCACAACCCATTAGGTATTAAATATAAATCAATTTCTATACCTAGCCGATGAGATCTCTGTTGAAGTGTTGACCCTACATAATGTACAGCCGAGTCACATTAAGCTTACACAGACCATTAATGATATCCTGCTTAAAACATCCCTCCAATACTTCCCACAACTTTGTAAAGTACCTACCTATTACTCCACAGTAATTCTTACCCAACAACACAAAAACATCAAATAACAACGCTGTTAAACATAATACCACCATTTAAATTTAAAAACAACGCTTGAATATTCATCGAGAATCGCACTCAGAAAAGAATAGTTTGAGCCTATCTTTATAGCAGGGGACAATATAAAGTGGCATACAGATTTCCGTGTTACACGATCCGATTTTAGATCCAATCTACAATCTATTATAGAAATCGAGATAATATGTACTTACTAGTACCTACATTAATACCTCAATGATTATAGCCTGATTAAGGGGGCATTACACTGAGAGAATTATTTATTTAGCGCTACGTACACAGCGACACGATCGCCGGCCTCGCTCTTCCGCACACAACCATTACTTCACAGTGCGCAGGAGCGCAGGTCAAAATAAAGTAGAATATTCGTTCGTACATATGTTAGATTACGAACGCCATGACTATGACAATATGAAAATGCTCGTTTTTGCATTTTTCCGCAACTTCAAGATTTATTTGCGGGATCACATTAAGACATATCCTTAAATTTCTTTATTTCATCTACTAGAAAAACTCTTTGACTAGTGACACATTTTTTTTCGTGTCAAAATATTTAGGTTTTTTTTTATAAATTTTTGAGAGAGCCGAACCCTGTTTCGCGTAATCTACCCCTAATGGCGGAATCCTATAATTATAAAACATCTCAACTCTTTATTTTCTGTCTTAATAACTAAAGTAGTTAATGTAACTATAATTTATTGTAAAACTAGCGGCCCCCTTTTTTACGGATATTTCTTTGCTATCCCACAGAAATGATGATGAAACCCGTATCAAAATTTGTTACGTCTAACGTACTTTAAATTATAAATATTTTAAATGTGGGGATTAACGCGCATTATTTATCATAAAATTTGCTTGACGTTTCGACCAGGTTGCACCGACCGTGGACACAAACGTCAAGCAATTTTAAGGTAAATAATAAGCGTTAATTCCCGCATTTAAAATATTTATAATCATGCAACGCGAAAGTCTAAATGTTAGTAATTGAAATGAGAGCATCAATTTCGATTCTCAGAAAGACTGCTTTAGAACCTAATATCAATCAAATTCAAACTTTCTTATCTTCATAATGTGATACGTATCAGGTCCTATTAGAAGTCAAACCAGCCTGGCGATTGTGCCAACAGATCGGGAACAATATTCGTACGTGAGTAGGCGCTTCAATATTGCGGCAAGGGTGCATTCGAATGTGATTCGAATGTCCGAAACGCCGTCTGCCCTAAGGAAACGGCACTGTCATGCAAATTTAATGATCTTCGGAACTAATTACTTCTCTCCGAGATAAAGCCCGCGCGTGTTTGTATAGTGGGGAACATTCTAGACTAAAGTTAGAAACATCCTAGCGTAGTTTGTTTAAGGTGTAAGTTTCTCGTACGTAGGTAATATAGAAGTTTGTTCAGAAGTTAAGCTTTATTATAGAGTGCATGAAATGTTTGAAGTTTGAGGCATGCGGTGTTTTTCGAACTGCTACGTTGTATATATCTTTACGTTGTTGCCATTGTAGATGATCCTCATATCTTTTAATAATGACAAAGAAGTTACTGTTTGCTGACGTCGTGTTATAAAGAGTAATTAAAAGCTACTGTTACTTATGTACGAGTGAAAGATCTTTTAACCCGTCTGTTTTTGACGTGATAACGTCTTATAATCGATGACCAGCTGCACTCACGAAAAAGGGTCTAAAAAAAGTCACGTTTGATTGGTTGCCAAGCAACAGCGAATGGCGATTGCAGCGACATGACATGCGATGATGATGATGATGATGATGATGATGATGATGATAAAATAATAAAAAATATTTTTTTCACTTGGGAAGCAAAATACTACTGTTGTGAAAAGTCGATTCTACATGTACATGTAATGCCTCTTTGCAAAAAATAGGTAAAGCCGCAGAAAAGAACAGGCAATAAAAACTCGTGGCCACTCTTTTCAAATTGCCAATGTTTACAATGTTTCTTTGTTTATAAACTGTATATTATGTACGTCAAGTGCTGCCACTATTATATTATACACCATTTACGAGGACTGATGCAAGAACAAGAGATAAAAATATTGAAAGGAGAGTACATGAGATTGGATATATCATCTTCAATGGTTACAACAAAGTAGGAGCCATCCACTTACAATGTAAAAACTATATGTGCTTAAATATTGGCCAAATTACTGATACAATTGGAACCTGGAACCAACGTTATTGATCAGTTACTAAGCAACGCCAATGGCGATATATCATCAATGTTTTCATAAGACGTTATCACGTAAAATTATCGTCCGTATACCGACTTTAAAGGCAATCATTGTTTCAGCATAAATTTATCTACCAAGATATCCTTAATAGAATAAACATAAATTTATTATTATAATTATAATCTCATCAGCGACTAGCCCACTACGCAAGAGACTTTTGGCTGCATTCTGTGGCGCGGTGGGAGTGTGTCTAACTGCTAGGCAAGAGGTCGTGGGTTCGATTCCCACACGGGACACCACTTTGTGTGATCCACAACTTGTTGTTCCGGGTCTGGGTGTACTTGACTTTGTGTCCGTGACTTGTATGTTTGTAAAGTCCCCCGCGACACTGGGATTGTACCGTACTGCGGGAGTTGTCTTTAAAAAAAACGAGGTAAACGAATTTGTTTGCAATCACAAGCGCACTCTCCATTCACTCACTCTTATAGTCCCCTGAAACGAAAATCCGACACCCTAGGAAAGAGATTAGACACAGGACTGGTGACGGGTTTATCGTGCTCGATACACCCGTCACCAGTCCTGTGTCTAATCGTGACGAAGTGAGAGAGATATGACGTTTTTCGAAAACGGTGATCGATCTATGGATGGAAAGTGGTAACGTTGCTTAACTTCGCAGACACGTAGCCAAAAAACCCCGTTAGTTATTAATGCTAATAGTTATAAACCACGAGACTAAATAGTAGACACACACAAGGTGTTTATATGGTTTTGACAGATTTTAGTTTCGTCAAACACCAGTCTATAGGTACGCTTACCGCTTCAGGCATTCTTACTACCATTTTTTACATAGCATTACAAATTCCGTGGTTTTCCTATTATCCTAATGAATGTTAATTTTAATAAGGCGGTTCGTTTAGCTTGTACCTACATAATGGATCTCATGTTCATCATTACACGCTATGAGTTATTTAACAGAGAACCGTCTCACTAATTACTTGTGAGTTGTTCTAACTTGAATTGTGTTGTAACTTGAATCGTGGGGTATATGTAAGAACATTGTTGTGCTTTCATTATAAAGGGTCTGGGGAAAACTTCTCGGTGAAAGAAAACTTGTGAAAAATTATAAAATAAAAAAAAACCGCCTGCACAATAAAGCTGAAAACAAGATCCCCTACATAATTATATAATTTCATGCAGTCGGAGGCAATAATGAATCTCGATGAACTTAGTGAAGTGCCTCCGACTGTATGATTTTTTTTTTATATTTTTTTTTTTTATTTCATACTTTTTAGTAGTTGTAGGATGTAACAGATGTAACAACTAACTTTTATCACAGCTATTGTCAAGTATTGAATATTTAAAAAAGAATGGTTGCTAACTATCTTACTACTAGTATAGTATTATATTATCTGTGGTATTACAGTCATAACATGTTATACCTTTTTGAAATGCTTAGGATTAGCCCTTTAATTTGATACCCATAATGCGGTATTCAAAACTTTTTTTTTCACACTTCTTTATTTTGATATCTCACAGCCGACATGTTTATTTTTTTCAAACGTCACATATCTAAGAACTCTTGGGCAATCAAGATCAATCTAACGACGTCTTATTTGTATAAATCCGTTCAGTGGATTGTGAGATATTAGGTAATAAAGAATATTACATACATAATGTTTGTTTATCTAAAGTAAATACAGCGTGTAGTACATCAATATACATACAAGATACGCGCATAAACATACCCCTTCCTTACAGTCCAGTAAAAAGGAGTTAGAATTTTGTTGGCAAAAAATGATTAGCAATTTTAAACTTGTTTCTCAATTTGTTTTTTTTAACGTGCAGAGTAGCTCTTTGCTCCTATGCTTCGAATACCAAGTCCAAGCCAAGATGATGGTGGAGGCACCAATTTACTACTGTTGCGGCTAAAGCGACGGAACACATACACATCACATCACACATACATACCTTAGTACCCTCGTAGAAGCGGGATCAATAGGGACTTTTGTACACGTAAAAAAATAGGATATAAGCCTCTTTCAATTAGTGCTAAAACAATGTTGATCTAATCATTAGATCATGACTTGAAAATAATGAGACCTTCGAGAACAAAAAATATTATTATTTATACCATTTTTAATTGATTATATTTGTGACACTTACTCTCTCTTGCTTTCAAATATCAGGCCTCATCACAAGTAGGTACATATAAATCTCGTTAATAGTATAAAGAAAAATTATAATATTGTTTCGTTAGTCCTTAGTCTATTTAACTACCTCTGCGGCGCGGTGGGAGTGTGTCCGACTGCTACGCAAGAGGTCGTGTGTTCGATAACACTTTGTGTGATGAGCACGATGGTTTATTCTGTGTCTGGGGGTTATTTATCTATAATATGTATGTATTTAGAAATATTTATGTATGTTTATCAGTTGTCTGGTTTCCATAGTATAAGCTCTGCTTAAGGATCAGATAGCGTTGTGTAAGTTGTCCCAACATATTATATCATTTCTTCGATAACGTTTTTTAAATAACGTGATGGAATTTGATACCCCTTTTACTGTAATTTAGACATTTTTATCCAGAAGGTTTTTATGTAGGCAGTAGATTGCTACTACCTACAAAAAACCTTCCGGGTAAAAATGTCTTTCGTCGTTAATTCCGGAAAAATTTTAAGTAAAAAGGTTACATAACCAACATTCGATAAGCTATATATTGCAATGTCATACTATTATAAAAAAGTCGTAAAAGTAGGGTAGCATGATTTAATTATCACGAGCGAAAAAGAGAAAAATGTGATCCACTGCATTCGTCTATTAATGCCGACGATGTGACACTGACATATAAAAAGAAGTCAATTGTATAGTATTTAAGGTGCCGCTTTCTGAGCGCTTGTAACCTATCTATACCTTTTTACTTAAAACCTCATTAGAGAAGGTAGTAGAGAAAATTCCATGCGAAGCCACTAGTACCTACATATATGTATGTACACAGAATCACAACTATGAAGCAGGATACAAATTACAAACGTAAGCATGCCGTGTGCCGTACGCATGCCACGCACGCTGACACAAATTGCACATTGCAAATGCCACGTCTGACATTTTCCTACGGACGACATGACGAAATGCATCCCAGCATTTGCAGCGGCTGCTTCAGTATGCCTTTTTCTATTGTTTTCATTCATATTAACATAACAGTGTAAAATTAACAGTAGGTACGATAACGTTCTCTCAGCCCTTGGTGATCTGGTACCGGATCCAGGAATCTATATATTTAAACTAGCAGACCCGCGCAACTTCGTCTGCGTAAGTTTTCCCCGTTTTTGCAACATTTTTCATTGCTGCTACGCTCGTAGTGGTCGTAGCGCGTTACATACGTTACATAGCCTAGCCTACGTTACATAGCCTTCTCCGATGAATGGGCTATCCAACAGTAAAAGATTTTTTCAATTTGGACGCGAAGTTTTTCAGTTCATCGCGTTCAAACAAACAAACAAACTATTCAGCTTTTTAATATTAGTATAGATATACTATTTTTTTTAGTATCAAAATGCCTTCTGGTTTGATATCATAATCGGAAAAGAAAACCGTGGCGGACTGTTACATCAACGTAAAATCTCAAGTTCGTGGGTTCGATTACCACACCGGACCCCACTTTGTATGATCCACAAATTGTTGTTACGAGTCTGAACCAGCAGGAACAAGCTAGTTTTACAATACAAATGTCATTCAAGTTGTTTCTTTATTCTAAAAAAATGTGGTCGACAAAAGCTCTAGCTTTCAATAAGCCCAGAAAACAGGTCTGATATTTAAAACTTTCGCTCAGATGGGTCTCAATATTGCAACATCGGCAACAAATATAGGTCATGCACCTATTGTGCAACATGCACAATAGCTAAATGGAACTGTTGTCAGCCCCGGCATTGTCCAATGTCGACTCGATGTAGATCTATGGCTTCCGTTCAACGTAGCTTTCAAAAGAAAATATTATGATAGATATTCCTTTTGTTGATATTTATTTGAGGTTACTGAACATTTTCTAGGTTATATTTTATTTTATTGTAAGTTTTATTGAGTTTGCTTTTAAAAGCGCGGCAAACTCGTACGTACGATCGTTTGGCGCTACAGATTTCTTGATCTGTGTCGCCGTGCGTTAAGTGATATTTTTCTTCGTTTCCTTTGGCAATATAAGTGATTTTTCATATTTGCAGTTTTTCGCTAGTTGGCACGAAAATTTGCTTTAATCAATTTTAAATGGCGGCGATGCGAGTTTTAAAAGTGGCGCCAAGTGTTGTGAAAATGGCGGAATACTGAGCCGTTATAACTTTTATGACTATGCGTTTAATATGGAGAAATATAAAATCAAATACGCAACGATTTTCTATCTTCTAATATATAAAATTCTCGTGTCACAGTTTTCGTTGCCATACTCCTCCGAAACGGCTTGACCGATTTTGATGAAATTTTGTGTGCATATTGGGTAGGTCTGAGAATCGGACAACATCTATTTTTCATATACCTAAGAGTTTGTTTGTTTGTTTGAACGCGATAATCTCAGGAACTACTGGGCTGCACTGAAAAAATATTTTACTGTTGGATAGCCGATTTATTGAGAAAGGCTATATAACATCACGCTACGACCTATAGGAGCTGAGCAGCAATGATAAATGTTGCAAAAACGGGTAAAATTTACGCAGACGAAGTTGCGCGGGTCAGCTAGTTACCTATAAATATCACAATACTATTCGTGTAGTAAAGCTAATAAAAATAAAATGGTGACTCCTCAATTTACCGCCATTTTCTCTCTTCACTCGTAAGATATTCTCGTAAATCTCACTGACAATTATGTTCTACACTCAATACCAAGCGTACAATGACATACAAACTACACGGTAACTAGTTACCAGTGGCACATAGGCAGTTAGCGTTGCATGTTCACCGACACTACCATTACTGTTAATAGCAGAGTTAAGTCTGCCGACACAAAGCCCATCGATACATAGACATAAATCAATACGAATAAATTTAAATTGAACTTTATACGTACATATTTGGAAAATTGATTTTGTGACGTAATAGGTACAGAATAATGGGTCATGAAAACTTAATAAGAAAAAAACAAAAAGTGCATGTCGTGGCGCATAATGTAGGGTTCCGTAACTGCCTAGCATAATAATGCGGTATTAGAAGTGGGTTTTCTGTTGTTTTTATTTCATACTAGCGGACGGCTCGCGACTTCACCCGCGTAGTTCCCGTTCCCGTGGGAATACAGAGATAAAAAATAGCCTATATCAGTTATTAGCCCGGGGTTAGTGTAGCTTCACAAACATGAAAGATTTTTTCAAATCCGTCCAGTAGTTTCGGAGCCTTATCAATACAAACAAACAATCAAATCTTTCATCTTTATAATATTAGTATAGAAGTATAGACTACTAACAAGTAATTTACAATGATAATTTGTACGAAGATTTTGTTACTTCTCACTTTACAGCCAAAAGAAAACTATCACAGATAGTTTCGTTTTATCATATGTATGTATGATAAAATTACTACCCTGTTTTTTTTTACATCTCTAACAATAACCATTTAGGGGGGGGGGGGCACTTGACTCAACAAAAATTTGCATTTTAAGGCTTCATATTTCACAAACAGATGCCTTGAAAAATGATATTCACACCCCCTAAATATTTCAAAAGACCTATCTAATGATAACCCTCATGATGGGGTAGGTAAGAAAAAAAATCACATCCCTACTTTATATGAAGGGGAGGTACCCTAAGTATATATTTTTTAAACATTTTATTTTACCACTTTGTCGGTGTAAGTAATATATACCTACATCCATGCCAAATTAGAACTTTCTATAGGTACTAACAGTCTCTGAGCCACGAAGTGATTACTTACTCTGTGCTCTGAGCTAAGCTCACGGACGGACGAACTATACTACTATAAGGTATCCGTTTTGATACTACGGAACCCTAAAAATTATACGATGCAGATTATGTTAAAGTATATATTTTCAAAAAGTTTAATATTATTGCAATTATGAATAGCAAGATCAACATTTAATAAATTACATAAATATTTTACCATCTAAAAATAATCGAAAGCTTTATTAGACCTTACCAAAATAGCGTGATAAGTATCTCCAATAACTAATAAATCAACCGCCTACACAATCAATTTCTGCGTAGAAGGCGAAATATTAAGAAATTAACTCAATATTTGAATATTTTCGATATTAATACTCGTTTATCGACGGTTCGCAGCGTTCAACAGAAATTTAATCTCTGGAATTAACACATCCGTCGATACGATATTTGTGTTACAAATAAAATGGAATGTTGAACATAGATAAAATATATTTCATAATTTGAATACGGAACAATAGAATTTCTACATGAATGATTGGCCACCAGAAATTAACTTTTTAATCGATTTCGAATCACAATTGACACAGGCCACTGGCTGTATGATACAATCGGAGCAAACAATAAAAGATTGGTTGAGGCTATACCAAGTAATTTATTTTCAATATTTTTATCTGCAATACCGAAATATTTTATTATTTTATTGCTCGTGCAAAACCAAGTAGTTTATTTACCAAACAAAACCTTTTAATTAAGCAAGTAATCCAGTGTACTAGATATCGTAATTAAGAAGACAAAATATGGGTAACTAAATACAGTATGTATAAATACAGTATGTTTAAAATACAGTATGTTTGACTACCTCTGTGGCGCGGTGGGAGTGTATCCGACTGCTACGCAAGAGGTCGTGGGTTCGATCCCCACCCAGGATAAAACTTTGTGTGATGAGCACGAAGGTTTATTCTGTGTCTGGGTGTAATTTATCTATAATATGTATGTATTTAGAAATATATAAGTATGTTTATCAGTTGTCTGGTTTCCATAGTACAAGCTCTGCTTAGTTTGGGACCAGATAGCGTTGTGTGAGTTGTCCCAAGATATTATTATTATTATTATTATAAATAATATTTAAAATAGGTACAGTATGTAATAATATAACATAACCTAAAAAAACCTGATTGAAGTCATATGGGAAAACATGTGGAGGCGGAAAAGATTATTTTGATGGTAAAGAGGCCTGATACAAACAATGTTGAAAACAAATCTTGAAAATTTACACATTTCGACGAATTTAAAATTGTTATAAAATACCTACACGCCCCTTTCGGGTCGGACAAGGGTTAATTTACACGTTGTGTAAAATACATATGTACTACAAAATATAGGTAAGTAACAAAATATAAACACTACTACTGCACCACAAAATTAAATGATTGAACATCTTGACTTTCCTTTCAATATTAACCCATAACCTGCTTTATAAATATTTTATTTTTTTGCAACCTAAAAATTCATACACAAATCATAATCACGTCGTAGTAAAACCACCTAAATTAAGTACACGAAATAAATTCACATTTATAGCCAATATAAAATTTACCAAACAAAAATATGTCGGTGACAAAGTACTGAAAATACAATCGTTTTTATAGCCAAAGCTAACAATATGAAAAGTGGAGCATACATTTTAATAACAATACGTATAACTGTACTACGCGAAACATATTATAAATGGTCGTATCATAGCCAGGGATCGTCAATAATTCAGCGAAATGGCAGTATCGTCAAACAACAGCCGGAAATAAAAGGAAACAGTACGAGGGAATATGGTTTACGCAAATAAATGAAAATTCATCCGAGCAAACAATGGTAAGATCTTGTGCTCGTTCGTATGAAAGTAAACATCTTAAAGCCTCCCCTTTAAAATGGCTTCCAATGGTATTAACATTGTCACGGAGTTGCCTACATTACATTAGCGAGGTAAATTTTCATTTGTTGATGTTTAATTTTTATTGTCTGAGACAATACGGCAACGGAAACGCTTTGAAGACCTTGAAATGTGAGTTTGGATAATAATCAGGAACATGATCTAATAAAATTATTGGTTAACATCCAAAATAATGGTGTCGGTTACGGCGGCGAATCTCATAAGACACTAGCCAACTTCGAAGGAGATATTAAACTGCACAAATGAGTGCGCAGACACAAGTACACTCTCTATTCCCTCACTCTCCTAGCCCGATGGGACGGAAATCCGACACGACCGGAAAGAGGAACGGAGATAGGGCGCAGGACCGACTGTTTTACGTGCTCTCCGAATCACGAAGGGGGTTTGACATTTTTCTTGGAGGGTTTAACGTTGCTTAACCTCGCAAATATCTCGATCTGTTTGATTGGCACCGAGTCAGTAGATACGACCTCTATCAATAGTATCACAATATTTATATGCAAACGTTATATTTATAAAACAAATCTTACTATATAACAAAAATAGTGATAAATACTCTGGGAATACAAGAAATAAGCACATATTAGTAGGTCAATATCATAGGCTTCGTAAAACTCATAACTCATTCATGGGACTAGGTGTTATATTTTTCAATAAAATTCCAGTCAGCATTTCGAGTCTATGAATAAATAAATTTAAGAATGTAGTCAAGACACACTTTCTACTCAATCGATGATTATTTAACTGATAAAGATAAATGGTGCAGTTCTTTGCTCCATATCAATGTATTTTATTGTTCAGTTTATTGTATTTTACTTATGAGAATAATAATTTGACTTAGGTATTAGTTAAGAAAACGATTGAAGCGATAGATTTACCTAGGTATTACTTAAGTACGTTTCTCGGTCAATTCAATAGGTATGTACCCACATACTTCTGAAAGATTAGATATAGTCAGTCAAAAAGTTATCGGGAATGGATGATGATGGGCACAGAATAAGTAATTGTCATAGTTCGAAATTTGTTTGTTGTTAGATTGGAACTGTTTTCCATTTTGGCGTGCAGTTAGAGATGCATCTGTTATTTTTTTATATACAGTGCTGTTTTTAGTTAGATCATTTAAAATTATAAAAAATTTCCTAATAGACAAAAACATCAAACAAAGATTTTGTCCTAAATTTTGCATCGCTAATGAAATTTCGTATTCGGAGTCCTTGAAAATGTTACAGAAGGCTTACGGTGAATCGACTTTATCAAAATCACGTGCTTATAAGTGGTACGAACCGTTAAAAAAGCGGTCCTAATGTGATGGAAGATTTGCCTCGTTCCGGTAATCTATCAACGACTTCAACTAAAGTTATCATCGCAAAAGTGAAGAAAATAGTGACTGAAAATCCTGATTCGAGTTTGTGTCTCAAGAGTCGATCCGGACCATTTGAAATAATCAATTGGATATGAAACATGTTGCCACTTGGCTAATCCCAAAAACGTGAATTTTCTCCAAAAAGTCAATTGCAAAGGAGTCGCACATGCTAGAACAAGTCAATTCCGAGCCAACATTCATGAAACGCATTGTTACTGGTGACAAGATATGAGTTTAACATGCAAACTAGTCAACAAGCTTCGAAGTGGCGCCTTCCAACTGAACCGAAACCGAAAAAACCTTACCAAAATCGATCAAAAGTTAAAGTCATGTTGACTGTTTTCTTTCTCGGTGTTGTGCACGTGGAATTCTTGCCCGAAGGACAAACGGTAAATAAAGAATATTATTTGAGTGTTATGCGGCGTTTAAGAGAGCAAATTCGACGAAAAAGGCCAGATAAGTGTAAAGGAAATTCTTGGATGACCACGATAATGCGTATTCGCTTAAGGCCATCATTGTGAACGAATTTTTTACCAAAAACTCAAACGATACCAACCCGACTTCTTTCTTTTTTCTAAACTGAGATTACCACTTCGTGGCACCCGTTTTCATTCGGTATAATACATAAAGAGAGAATTCGCGGCGAGAACTGAACTCAATTCCGGAAAAAGAGTTTAAGAAATATTTTGTTGATTGGATTAGTTATTCGTCGTTAGTAAGTGTTTCGTTTCTGAAGAACTTAAGAAGACTTTAAAGACGATAAAATATATTACGTTTTCCAGTACTTTCTTGACAGTGTAGAATGTAAGTACACAAAAAGCAAAAGACAAAAAACATACATAATCCGACTTAAACTTTGTACAAATCGACGTTTTTGCATCTAAAATTTATTTATAACACCTACTTATGATTTTTTCACTGATCGCACTCAAAGTGCTACTTACAAAGTTTAAGATTTTCCCTATTATTATTAAACGCTTAAAAGCGCGCGAACAGGCATAATCGCCTTTTGTACTAAGACTTATTGCCGCGGTGAAAGCTTTCACAACCTTTTGAGCGGACTTTTATAATAAAAACCGCAACATTCGAATTATTTATTGTTTCCATTTGCAATTTTCCCGCGTTTAAGATATTCAACGATGGAGATTTTAGTACGTAACAATACGAACGTTTACGATGCAGACGACTTGATCTAGTCGTTTGTATGGAATCCCGGTTTCAATGCTCGTTGGCTCGAGAACAAGGAGTATTCTCTTTTTGATTTTCAACTGAATTTATTTCGTGTCGCGTCTTCACCTGAGGTTTATCAAAAGCTCTAGCTTTTGTGGTATATTTTTGAAGAAAGAGTCAGTTATACTGCGTTAGAGTCAGGAGTATAGTTACATAGTTAATCACCTTATATAAAATTTTTGGCAATGGTTTACTACCCCGCCAATAGCTCAAAATGACGAATAATAATAATAATAATAATATCTTGGGACAACTCACACAACGTCATCTGATCCCAAACTAAGCATAGCTTGTACTATGGAAACCAGACGACTGATAAACATACTTATATATTTCTAAATGCATACATATTATAGATAAATAACACCCAGACACAGAATAAATCATCGTGCTCATCACACAAAGTTTTATCCTGGGTGGGGATCGAACCCACGACCTCTTGCGTAGCAGTCGGATACACTCCCACCGCGCCACAGAGGCAGTCAATATTGAATAAATCAAACTTCTGGCAGAAGAAGATAATTAGAGCCTCAGTACATATTCGGATTTCGTCAGAAAATATTTTTAACCTCCTTTCTGAGAAATTAATCTGACATCATTTTCACAACCCTGCGTTTGACACATAAAAATACACAGAGTTCTTGTGCAGTCGAAGTATACAATAAACATATCACTCTGGAAGAAACATCGAGACCTACTTATCTCAATGGGAAGAAATCGGCCGGAACATAAGATAGAAGAAACTCCTTTCTAAAAGCATGCACGGAACATTAACACAGAACACATTTTTTAAAATAGGCACAACTCTTGAAAATAAATCTAATACAAAGTAAGAATGGCAAAGATAACACGTCGGGATTTCATCCAAAGGCAATTTAACGCCACGTCATCACAGGTCTCCTGTGTAATTCGTTCTACATTTAAATATGCCTAACGCGACAATGAAAAATTCCATCCATTACAGTATTGAAACAATGTATTACGTAATTTCCCTATGAGACACCGGAAATCGCGTTGAGAAATAAGTAATATTATGGGCAAAGGAAACACGCATGTTTATGTAATAAAATCGTGTTTCCGGCTTATTTATTTTTTGTGACATTTACAATGTTTTAGCTAGGTATACGATCGATGCTATATTAATGGAAACGGTGACCGAGCAGATCGATATATTTGAGAGGTTACCACATTTGGTCCATAGATGGGTGACCGTTTTCGAATATTGTCACACCCCTCCGTGTCTTGGAGAACACGTTAAGCCGTCGGTCCTGCGCCTAATCTCTTTACAGTCGTGTCGGATTTTCGTCTCATTAGACTTAGAGTAAGGGAATATAGAGTGCACTTGTGTCTGCGCATACACTTGTGCACTATTCATATCTCCTGCGTAGTTGGCTAGTCTCTAATGAGATTGGTCGTCGTAACCGACAGGACATTTAGGAGACCACAATTTTAATGGAATAGTATTACTTTATACATATTACGTTAGTACTTTTATACTGCTACTAGTTGACCCGCGCATCTTAGTAGTGTCAATTTCCCCCGTTTTTGCAACATTTTTCATTGATGCTCCGCTCCTATTGGTTGTAGCCAAATCTGAAGGAGGGAGGGGCTCCGAAAATCACGATAAAAAGTATCCTATGTCCTTCTCTCGCGGTACCTCACCAGAGGGAGGGAAGGTGTCCAAAATACGCCAAAATCACCTCACGTAATTAATGGAAGCTCCCTTATAGCAATAAAAACTATCCTACGTCCTTTCCTGGGTCTTAAACTATCTCCATAAAAAATGTAGTCTAAATCGGTTTAGTGGTTTAAGCGTGAAATGGTAACAGACAGACACATAGAGTTACTTTCAACATTTTTATTATTAGTACGGATAATTCTTTTATGGGCACAAAAGTGTTCCACGTACCTAGGCTGCGTCGTCGTCATAAAGTAGTGCTAGCTTAGTCTTACCGACTATTAATTACTCAATTTAATAATAATAATAAAAATAAATATTTTTTTAATAAATCAGTAGTCTGTGTGCCCCCCCCCCCCCAACTCCCAACGTTAATAACACATCGGCATCCATTAATCATGCTAAAAATTAAGTTGTCAAAATCTTGCTGGGATATGCGGTCCCATGTGTTTTGTAAATACTGAAAAAGATGATGCAGGTTGTGGTCATTTGGTTGTGGACAGATAGGAGATACATTATTATTACTCCGTGATAAATAATATCCCTATTGAAACCATTGTTTCAAACCTCAAACATTATAATTTAAATCATCTTCTTTTTAACTGGCAATAATGGATTTATGGCAATCTAGTCGATTTATCGGATAATTTCTGCCAGTGTCAAGTACTTATTGTATACTTTATCTGCAAAAAGTCTCGTTCTTATCGATTTATCACATACTTCACATGCTTCCTGTATTTTCGCACGTTAAACGTGAAGCTGTGAAAATAATAACATAATAATAATAATTATTATTATTATTATTTATTCATGAAAGTAAAGGTACAATAAACTTATTTATAGGTATAATAACAAATAGCACAGTTAAGTATTTGCCTGAACTAGTTTGAAACCTGTGTTTCAGGCTAGAAATTAAAAAGTATTTTAATAAATACTTTCCGAAACTAAAACTATACTTAATAACTAAGAATAAGAACTGTTAGACTAGAAAATATAGACTAATAAATTAACATTTACAAAAAATAGGTAATTATAAGAGACGTTACAAAAATTGGTCTTATTTAAAACCTCTTTCTCTTTGTCAAACCATATAATTATTTGAAACCATATTTATTTCAAACCTCAAACATTCCAAATTTAAATCAGTCCAAATTCAAATTCAAGACGAACCATAGACAACAAACATATTGCTGTGAAATTTCACCCATTACCTCTCAATTAGTTTAGTTAAGTCGACTATACCCACTGCAGGCATCCGTGCATAAATTAGTCTTGTTAAGTGCAGTACAGGAATTTAATCCTCATATTTCGTCTGCACCCGGTTCGGCATATCTTTTCAGGTCTAAAATGAATAGTACATGAGGTCAGATGCTCAAGCCAACTTAGACTTTATTAATTTAATTCAAAATTCAAATTTGCTTGAAAGACTTTGCAGTTTCCATTCCATTTGTATCTCGATATCTACACTGATGTTAACAATAAACTTGAAACTGTATGTGATTTGTATTAGAGTTGAAATTTCAGTGTAAGGGATTAGTTTTTAATCCCCTTCGGGTTTATAAAGTTATATGTTTAATGGTGCTCATTACTTGGTGAATGAAATCGGATTACCAGACGGCAACTAAGCTTGATCTCTGACTAAAACATGAGGGGGTTTTAATATTGAATGTGTAATAATCGAACTTTTTAGGGAATTTCAAAGATCAATACTCGCCCTTGATTAAAAGGGTGGATAAATATTAATTCCATTGTTAATTAAATTGTTGAAAGGGTACTAACGATACGTAATACATTGTTAAAAATTGTAATCCAATTATCCTACAGACTAATATTATAAATGTCAAAATTGAGACGTTTGTGACCCGATTACACATGAAAGGTGAAAAAATTCTGATTAAATTTTGGCGGGTAAATAGACTGTTAAATTATTAATAACAGGCATGTTTGATCTGATATCTACGCGAAAGAAGCTGAGAGTATAAAGGCAGATAATAAGATATAGAGAAACCCAAACAAACTCGTAGCCGTAGCTTGGCGTAGCTTCTTTTTCGTAGTCGATTGACGGACGAATTAAATGTATAAGAAATTTTGACTTTATACCTCCCTATTCATAATATTGATAGTAGGTACGTTAAAAACAGCATTTTAATCAGTGAATGTTTTCTTTGCTTTTTATTATTTTAGCAAAATATAATAGAAGACATCGCATTTATTACTTTAAATACTATAACTAAAGTATTATGAATAAGGAGGATAGTGTACACCAAACCTTATTCATAAACACACTGGCCGTCGTAATCGTAGCAAGCATTGCCAAAGCCAATAATTTAAAATGTTGTTTCTTTTTTCGAAACAGTGTTCCATTTTCAAATATTCCGCGGAGCGGTTTGCACATAAACGAGGGGAGTAATCTTTATAATCGTCTCACGTCTATCAAATGAAAATCCACCGGTTTTTATTGTTTACCGCCTTTTATACGATTGGGACTTGGATGCTTTTTATGTTCCAAGTGTTTATGTGGTGAAAATGACTGATACGTCGATATTTTATGTATACTTTTTATGTACAAAAACGTGTTTCAAAATTCCTCTGAAAAAGCAAATATTTATTTAACCAATTGTTGTTACTTTTGTTACCTTACAGATGTTATTACTTTCTGTTAAAATAATAAATGAAAATTCAGTTTCATTGACGTCATTGAAGTTATTAGGGTTGCCACTTTATTTCAGTTCAATAAAATTAAATATTTTATTTTTCATGGGTAACTTTGTAACATTCTGTATAACCGGAATAGCAAACCATTGACGTAGAGACCAGGACTGTGCCATAATTGGGTATTTGAATGTCAAGTCAAATCAGTATCTTTTTTATAAAATGTCAAAACGATTCGTTCTGTAGAGATTTGTATGCAATTTAACATTGTGACGTCATTATGTTCTGGTTTCAAATCATTTACTTTTAGTATTTATTTTGATGATTATAAATACTAAAACATATTAAATTATGCACGAATATATATTTTTAAAATCATTTAAAGGCATATTATTACTTGGTAAGTGTAAAATAATTTATTGTTATTGTTTGATTTGACATTCAAATACCTAATTGACCACTTTCTAGAAAGAGACAACGCTACTTTGTGGATAATACCTGTCAAAGGCCGCACGAGTTTTTTTTCTCTTTCACGCTTTGCAGACAATATTTACTTTTTCATTGAAAGCAATGGCACGGTCCAGGTCTATACGTCAATGTAGCAAACAGATGTAGGTACGGTTCGTCTTCGAAAAAAAAATACCTTAGTCTACTCGAGACTACTTCCTTGCTGACCCGGTCTTGAAGAAAGTAACTAGGTGGATTAAGAATAAAGTAAGAAAACCTAGTACTTATCCAAAATTCGAAGACATATATAACATCCACCACTCCGCACTCGGCGTGCATCAAGGAACAAGGCTCGTACTCACTCAGAGGAGAAGTCTGTGTACCAGCAGTAGACATAGTAGTTTTATAAGGGTAATTTCAATACCCTGTGGTAAGGATAGTAGTATAAGGATGATTTTAATACAATACCCTGTAAATATATAGTGTAATTTCATCCCAACGATACTGGTGGGATTCCCTTAACACTATTAAAATATACGACTGCCTCTGTGGCGCGGTGGGAGTGTGTCCGACTGCTACGCCAGAGGTCGTGAGTTCGATTCCCACACGGGATACCACTTTGTGTGATCCACAAATTGTCACATCAAGTAATAACATCACAACAAGTCACAGACACAAGGTACACCCAGGTGTACTTTGTGTCTGTGACTTGTATGTTTGTAAAGTCCCCCGCGACACAGGGCTTGTAGCATACAGCGGGAGTCGTCTTTAAAAAAAATACGTACACACCTAGTATTTGTAGTTTGACTCTTTTAAAATACTAGTAGGTATAATAAAGAAGTGTTGAATAAAATCCATGTGGCGCTCACTGTTTTGAAGGCGTAGTTTTACGACAAGCATTATATTTAACAACAGTTTTATTACTTGACTAGAGCGAATAAAATAAAGACAACGATTCCTGAGCACACGTTTATCCATAGATAATGTAGAAGTTTACCTACCTTTAAATATAGGGTTATTTTGTTAACTGAACTTTTTAGAAACTTTATTTTATCTTCGCGTTACATAAAAACAAACATAATTTGAGGGAGACAAAAAAACTGGATTGTCGTTATTTTCACAGATTTACATGTAAAGTCTAAAAAACGTGTAGTCTATTTACCTCAAATTACTTTCAAAGTCAAAGTACTTTATTCACTTAGGTTACAAAATGCAACGCTTATGAGTGTCAGACAAAATTTGGAATGACATTCTACATTTAATACCAAGTTCGCAAGAGTAACGCCGTGAGAAAAGAACTTGGCAATAAAAACTCATGGCCACTCTTTTTAAATGCCAATTTTTAAAATAGATTTGTAGAAGGTACTGGTACCCCATCTCTTTCCGTGGGTGTCGTCATGGCGACTATGCTATTTTTTTTCCTTTTACTAGTTTTAATCTATACCAATATTTTAAAGCTGAAGAGTTTGTTTGTTTAAACGCGATAATCTCAGGAACTACTGGTCCAAATTAAGAAATTTTGTTACTGTTAGATAGCCCATTTATCGAGGAAGGCTATAGGTTATATAATTTATACTAATCTATACCAATATTTTAAAGCTGAAGAGTTTGTTTGTTTAAACGCGATAATCTCAGGAACTACTGGTCCAAATTAAGAAATTTTGTTACTGTTAGATAGCCCATTTATCGAGGAAGGCTATAGGTTATATAATTTATACTAATCTATACTAATATTATAAAGCGGAAGAGTTTGTTTGTTTGTTTGTTTGTTTGTTTGTTTGTTTGTTTAACCGCGCTAATCTCAGGATCTACTGGTCC
This sequence comes from Herminia tarsipennalis, assembly GCA_945859575.2. Classification (NCBI taxonomy): domain Eukaryota; kingdom Metazoa; phylum Arthropoda; class Insecta; order Lepidoptera; family Erebidae; genus Herminia; species Herminia tarsipennalis. The sequence goes on from OX243830.2 coordinate 31,113,863, forward strand.
GATTTGAAAAAATCTTTTTTTGTTGGATAGCCCATTTATCGAGGAAGGCTATAGGCTATATAACATCGCGCTACGACTAATAGGAGTGGAGAAGCGACGAGAAATGTTTCAAAAACGGGGAAAAATTACGCATACGAAGTTGCGCGGGACAGCTAGTACTATTATAAAGCTGAAGAGTTAGTTTGTTTGAACTCGATAATCTCAGAAACTACTGGTCCAAATTAAAAAAATATTTTACTGTTACATAGCCCATTTATCTAGGAAGGCTATAGGCTATATAACATCACGCTACAACCTATAGCAGAAATGAAATTGTTGCAAATATACGAAGTTGCGCGGGTCATCTAGTAAAGATAGCAATACGATCTAATTAAGAATGAAGAGACCTTTGCGTATTACAAATACCATTGGTCGACTTAAGCAGCCTTTGTAGCAACCTAAGTACATCTAGGTAAGTACATTTCATAAAGTAATCCTAAGGAAACTTCCGAATAGAAACGCGCGGAAGAAACCTCTTTGTATTACACTAGTTGTAATTTCTTCAGACGAGCCTCGCGACAATCCGGACTTATCTTTGTTCCTTGACAACACTTTCCCTTGGGCCTGGACCCACTAACAAACTTCATTTTGCAACCTTCATGATCTTTATTATGAAGGCACGAAAGGTAATTTTTCTTCGCAGCAGGTTTTAAAGTGTGTTGGTAAAAACATGGATTGGATTTATAGCAGAACTTCAGAACTCTTGTAGTAGGTAGCTTTCATTTCACACACTAGTAAGTGTACTGGTTTGTTTGTACTTATTGTGTTTAGATATTTTACTTTGACAGTTAATGTGAAGTTAACTGAAATAATTTACATTTTAAAGTAATTGTTGCATGTTTTGTTTAATTAGTTTGCTGTAGGGTGATTGTGGGTGAATTAATGTGTTTGCATTAATACGTTTTGTGAGGGAGAATCATATAATTCCGACGTATCACAAGATAAGTTTAGCCTGAATGAATAAAGAATTATGGTTTTGATTACAGTGCCCTTCAACCGAAATACAGTGACGTGATAACATTCATATTTTACGTAAGAATCACACTAATATTATAAAAGCGAAAGTTTGTGAGTATGTGAGTGTGTATGTTTGTTACTTCTTCACGTCTAAATGGCTGCAGCGATTTTAATAAATTTTGGTATGGAGTTAGCTGACATCCTGGATTAACACATAGGCTAATAAAACGCGGGTAACACCGCGGGGCACAGCTAGTATATAATAATGGCATAGACCTACATGTCCTACAACAGGTCCTGGTCATGTCCACAGTCTTTTCTTTTATTTTTGTTTTAATTATTCTTCTCCTAAGCACAGGCTAATTACTTAGCGTAGGTAGGCAATACAGAAACTCAATTTAATAATAATAATAATATCTTGGGACAACTCACACAAAGCTATCTGATCCCAAACTAAGCAGAGCTTGTACATGGAAACCAGACAACCGATAAACATACTTGTATATTTCTAAATACATACATATTATAGATAATTAACACCCAGACACAGAATAAACCATCGTGCTCATCACACAAAGTTTTATCCTGGGTGGGGATCGAACCCACGACCTCTTGCGTAGCAGTCGGATACACTCCCGCCGCGCCACAGAGGTATTCAAAATTTATATATTGTATGTAAAATCCTGTTGTTTCTCATACTGATGTGCTACACGCTGTATTTACTTTAGATAAATAAACATTATTTATTATTATTAAATATGGATTATTAGCTTTCAATGATCTTATACCTAAATATATGTTGGTTTCATTGACGTAGAGACCAGGTCTGCGCCATAACCTCACAAAATTGACCACTCTCTAGAAAGAGACAACGCTACTCTTTGGACAATACCTGTCAAAGGCCGCACGAGTTTTTTCTCTCATTCACGCTTGGCAGTCAATATTTATTTTTAACTGAAAGAAATGGCTTGGCCCTGGTCTATACGTCAATGGTTGGTTCACACACTTTTTTTTATTTATTTTTTTTATTTAAAAGACGATCCCGCAGTTTGGTGCAAGCCCTGTGTCGCGGGGGACTTTACTAACATACAAGTCACGGACACAAAGTACACCCAGACTCGAAAAAACAATTTGTGGATTACACAAAGTGGTGTCCCGTGTGGGAATCGAACCCACGACCTCTTGCGTACACACTCCCACCGCGCCACAGAGGCAGTCGGAATAAACTCTATGTATTAAATAATTTTTGACTAACTACATTTTTGAACTTATTCACTGATAGATTCGTAATACTAGCCGGTGTTTTGTTAAAAAAGATATTGACTGCTAATTGCTTATGTCTATGTTCACCGAGGGTACGTCACTATTCTTGTAATATAAATGCATATTTTCTTTTACAAACTTACTGCCGCTGCCGCTTCAAGCTTATAAAATCATTAATTAGTAACGATTTTATAAGACATAATTTAAATAAGAAATGATTCAAGTAAACATTAAACGACTGTGAGTACAGCAGTTACAGTAACAAGTGTGAGACTTATGAACTAATGTCTCTAAAGAGTAGCGCGGTGAGGTGACATTCATATTTTTGCCAAACAAGAATTTGGGTGGCAACTGGCACTGATACTGTTATCAGGCGCAGGACTTGCTCGTCTCCCAATTTAGTAAAATAAAAAAACTAGCCAACTCTCGATGGAGCTGCTTGTTTATCTCGAAAAGTAATTAAATCTAGACAAAGTTGTGCCAAGTCTAAGGTTCCTTACTGCGATTTCTTTATTATTATAGTTAATGTTGTGTGACTTGGCCGTTGAACATTCTTTATACGTTAGTGGGTACAAGTCAATTTTGTGACACGACTTTGTCTAGATTTCATTACTTTTTAAAGATAAACAAGCAACTCCATCGAGACTTGGCTAGTTTTTTTACAAAATGTTTTTGGTGGGATTTCACTTCTTTTTGTAAAAACGTGGGCATATTGATTTATTTTATTAGATTTTCTTATTTGACACATTTGTTTTATCAGATACTTCAGACCTTCGATTTTTGACATCAAATGAAGAGGCAAACAAAGTTGAATATTTTTTGTAAAGGCGGTATGTTGATCTTTAATAGTTTGGTTGGGCTTTCAAATAAGAGTCACCAGGTACTCCAGATCTTCGTTTATCCTAGTTTTTATAGCTTTCCCTTTATGTGGCCATTAAACCCTAACTCTGTACCAAATTTCAGCTCTCTAAGTTTATGGGAAGTACTAGTTCTATTCTGATGATCATGAGTGAGTGAGTGTCATAAATGCGAAACTTTGCTTTCGCTTAACTTCGGAACTAAATGACCTACAGACTTGATTTTTTTTTATTTTAAGTGTAATTTTATAACTTACTTGATAACAAAAATTTCTGCGTTCTGATCTTATCCAGAGGTTCTCAAATAGGGGCCTGAAAATACGGCGAAATGGTTCCAGTAAAGGATGGTACGGCAGTGTTTGCTTCGCGCTCAACTCGGCGGGGGCACTGCCGTGCCCCCCGATTAAAATACTATAGAGTAGAAAAACTAAACAATTGAATCTCAGTATATTGTAAATGAAACTATTTTGATGCTTTTGACATGACTCTATTGACACACTCCTAGCCAACATAATTAAAAAGAATAGAATTTAAATATAGAATACTAGATTCCATATTCAAATAAAATTTTAAAAAAAAACAATAGATAAAAATAACGACCTAATTTAAAAATAGAACAGCGAACATTACTTTCCGTGCAAATTAACTCGCACAGCCCGCCGCGGTTGTTCTAATGCCTGTAATGTATGACTGACTCCCGCTGCGAGAGACATATAAATTGCAGCACAGTTCTATGTTTGAACACTTTGAATAGAAATCGTCAGGATGCAGTTGCGGGAAGCTTTCCTTTCCCAGACAGAAACTGTTTTTGGCGTCATGTGAATATATCTGCTATAAGCAGGCTTCCTATCGGTTGACTGTCTGAACAAAGTACCTACTCGTACCTAGTTACGTATGAAGTACTTACCTAAGTTTTTGAACGGAGATTTGAATACGGATAGAAGTTTATGCTTATGTACTTGTGATAAATAAGTTAATATCTTATTGAATTTCTTGATTAAATTAAATTCGTATTTTGTAATTCATATTGGTAAGCAATAGTAAGTCAATTATAAAGTACTTAATATAAGGTAAATAGATATAATTAATTCATAAGTTTGTTTAAACGCGCTAATTTTCGTGGATACCTACCGGAACGATTTAGGTGATATTCCGTATGAATGTAGCTTAAAACTTTTAAAAATAAATTAAAAACGCTATGGAACACTACCTGTGTTGACACCATGGCCCCGTTTCATCTTCCACTTATTGGCCGGTAGGTAGGCACTTACGGCGGCCGGTCTCAATAATCTATCCAACGATGAGACCAGCCGTTAGAGGCTGGCGCTCGCTGCTGCGTCGACGGCAAAGACCAACAAAATGGGGAAATAGGCAGTAACACCTGCATATTTGGGCCGTTTGGGGTCGAGATCCTGGGACCGTGGGGACCAGGCGCGCACCACCTATACCAGGACCTTACCAAGCCTAAGAGATAGTTCTGGTGACCAGAGAGCCGGCACATTCCTCGGCCAGCCTTACCCACCCGTGGGCACCGATTTACTATTTGTAGTCATTTACCTAAATTGTCATTGTTTTTTATAGATACTCTTTATGTTTTATCTATACTAATATTATAAAGCGGAAGAGTTTGTTTGTTTGAACGCAACAATCTCAGGAAATACTGGGTCAAATTGAAAAAATATTTTACTGTTGGATAGCCCATTTTTAGAGAAAGGCTATAGGCAATATAACATCACGCTACGACGAATAGGAGCAGAGCAGCAATGAAAAATGTTGCCAAAACGGGGAAAAATGACGCATAAGAAGTTGCGCGGGTCAGCCAGTAATAAATAAAAATATGGAAAAAAACTGAAACGCATCCGTTTCCGACGCCAATCTTGTATAGTAATTACATTTTAATATCAGCCGCATATCCCCATTTTTTCTTGAATTATGAGTCTAATAAATCAACCGTCTGTACAACGAACGTCTGGCCACTAAAACAAAGACATCACGTGCCAAGAGATAATAAAATAAATTTTGAACATCCCCCCATTACAAAGCTAATGGGCTGTATCTCGAAAGCTAGGGAATAAAAGATCCGTCGATTAGAAACTTTATGTTTGCAATTTTCCGGAGTCCCCTAGAGCCTTGCGAACCTTGAAAATGTATTGCGTACTACGGAAACTCACTAGGATCTTCGTCTTGCTGTCTGAGCGGTTCCTTCGCTTTTTTATCACTGCGCTTTCTAGAATATTAACAAATAAATACTTTTTTAGAATTTATTTTATATTGATAAGTTAAAATTCTAAAAAACTTATCACTTTTTCATTTTGTTTAAAACTTTTTGGTTTTTTGACAAAAATAATGCCAATAACAAGTATTAATTTTACTTCCGTGTCTAAATCTGTAAAAAAAAAAAACTAAGATTTATTAAAAACATAGGTCCCTATTAATAATAAACAAGAAAAAAGTATATATCAATTTAATTTCAATACATTTTAATTCCAAAAAAAATGGAAGCTGACTTTTAGTGAAGAAAATGGCGGCAAACAGAGCTGTCATTATTTCACTGTGAAATTGGGTAGTTGACTACATTTTAAGTAAATTAAATGATACTAATCAGGTAATAGTAGATCTTAAAATGCTCTAAAAATAAGTGTTCTTTTACAATTTAACATTTTTTTAAATTTAAAAGCGTGAAAACGAATATAAAAAGTAATGATTTGACGACAGGAACTTATGACTTCTTACGTTGCTATTCCATACACATTTCTATAGAGCTTGTCGTTTTGACATTTCATAAAAAGACTGATTTGACTTGACAGTCAACATCCCCATTCAAGAATACCTGCAAATCCTTAAGACCTCCCTTTGTGCAGTTAAAGTAAATACTTGACTACAGCATAAATTGGCTAGGCAGCCATCAACTAAGCAGTAAGAAGAAAAACATAACTCTCCTTCTTGCACAGTCAATAAAAACAGAGTCTAAACATGCACTAACCAATACTAGCACTAACACTAACAGTAGGAGGGTATAAAGTCCGAATAAGTGAGAGGAGCTTAGCTTAATTAAAAGGTAGTCAAGTCAGGAAATAGACTCAATTACCCAAGTATCCATTGGCCATTAATCTGTCACCACAATCAGGGTGTCTAAACGTGAATAACTGTTTTAATCTAGTTTTAATCGATTAAACTGGAAATGATAGTACTGAACGAAGGAATAATGAAAATGAATTAGTTTAACTAGTGTTCAAGCTCGTACACATTTGCTGCCTTACCTAAAACTAGCTAAAACCTAGCTGTCACCCACGACTTTTTTTTTTCCTCTTCCCTCCAATATTAATCGGTAGAGATTATGGCTCGCACATTATGTGCATACGCCAGTTTCAAGTATAATTTCTTTCTAGTTTTCTTCTTTCAATCACAAAGCCTCGTTCTTGTCCAGTTATCACGTATTTCATGTATATATTACACTGTTTTACACTTCAAACGCGGAGCTGTAAAAATAGCGACATGTCAGTTTGCCGCCATTTTTACAACTCTTTTTCCACACACAACCTCGCCTGCGTAGTTGATTTAACCCCCTGAAGGGTCCAATTGCTAAGATCGCGTTAACGCGTTAACGCTTTAAATCAAACCGCTGAAACACGCGTTTCCTTAAATAGCTATATGGTTAAATACAAAATTCCACAGATCTAACCTCAAAACTGACGGAATTCTATATAAATTTGCCATCCCTATTTTCACCCATTATGAGTTGATTTTCCGAAAACATTGACAAACGTGTTTCTTTCTTTTATTTTAAAACGCCAAATACGAAATTTTACATATCTAACTTCAAAACTGAGGGAGTTTTATACAAACTTGCAACCCCTATATTACCCCCTTAGGAGACGAATTTTTAAAAATGCTTTCTTAGCGGATGACATAAACAAACCTGAAACTTTGCCAGACGTCAACTGGCAAAGTTTCAGGTTTGTGACCCTAGCGGTTTAGGCTCTGCGTAGATAAATCAGGCAGTTAATCAGGACAAATGATTATATAATGTATAGATTTGTAAATAGGGGCTGTTTAAGACCCAATTTTTTGCACAAAGGTGATTGTTTAAATTGGTTACGTTAATTGATTATGATTTTTACTGTGCATAAAATAAATTCCTTTTTCTTTCAAAACATAATCAACTTTAAATGAGAAAACACCTCTTTAAGAGTGAGAGAGTCGTAATTTAATAAGCGCGACCACTGCTGATTGATGTAAGTATGTACCTAACATGTCTTCGGTTTTTTTATTCTGGTTCAATATTTGAAAAAGTTAACTTGCTTCTTTTTGGATTTGCTATAAGTATGGCATTTTTATTCCAACTGCACATTAGTGCAACTAATTTTATAGTGAAGAAATAACAAACTTTTATATATCTTTTAGACTACTTGTAAAAGCTGTAATTGTATTCAAAGCTATAAAATAAACTACAGTTAGCACAATGCTAGTGGAATATTAAGTTTAGCCAACTATTAAGAGCTATACAGAAAAAACAAATAAAAACTCTTTTGCTCAACTGCTCCGTGCACTATTTAAAAAATATATTAATATTTAAATTAAATCTCGAACAAGTTCTTTTTTCTTAAATATTTAATTCCACGTCAAATAACGATAATTAATTAATGATACGGTTGTCTGATTTTCTTCATGACTGTGAGTTATTCCTTGTTTCAAGCTGCTTACAAATTTCCTCAGCCATTTCTTCTCGAGTGATAACTTGTAAAATGCTTAAGAGACTTGTATCATGAAGCTCCGTGAACGTCAGCTGCAATTTTATGGGTGCAAGAAGTGTTAGCCTCCAACGCATGTTACGCAAAAAACAACTTTATTAATTTCATCTCGTTTGAAATATTTTAAATTATAGCTTACAGAATATAAGAAAAAATAAAGTCAGCCTAAAAAAAAAAAAAAGTCTACTACTACTATAAAGTGGTGGATAATACGTCAGCTGGTCACACGAACATGAAAGAGGTTTTTAAATTTTTTCAGTAATGTTTTCTCATTTGGATTTACCAGATGACATTTTATACGATACTTGCTGACCCGCGCAACTTCGTCTGCGTAAATTTCCCCCGTGTTTGCAACATTTTGCATTGCTACTTAGCTCCTATTGGTTGTAGCTTGATTTTATATAGGCTATCCAACAGTAAAAGAATTCTTCAATTCGGGCCAGTACTCCCTGAGATTAACGCGTTCAAACCAACAAACAAACTCTTCAGCTTTATAATATTAGTATAGACTGTCAATAAATAAATATGTCAGCTAGCTACATGTCGGTAGAAAGATTGTCAGCTGTCAAGGGTGTAACGCAAGAGCATCTATCGCCTATTCAAATGCAACAGCTGACGAGTTTTCCCTCGGATATTGCCAGCTGACTTTTTTTATTACTTACTGGATCATAATAACAATCAAATTACAATTTTTATTTATTTAGTTCAATCAATCATAAGCATACGACAATATGCGGTTTTATATAACTAAATGCACAACCAATTACAGGCAAGCATGACTTGCGCAAATTTACTTATGTGCTAATTAAATACTATCTTATATCTAAATTGAGATTGAGTACTCGACTTACTTCGAGGGAGGAACGTGTGCGTGTACTGAGTCTTTGTTTGAAAGAGCTTCTGTTATTATTTTTTTGAATTGCCTTAATGTGTTATTGTTTAAATCGATGGACTTTCCAGAAATTTTGGATTATCCCGAAGGAAATGACGTATTTGAAGTTATTCGACATTATTCTGCATGCTCTAACTAATAGATATATAATCTTTTAGTAATGTTTCTTTTTTTTTTTTTTTTTAAGACGACTCCCGCATTAGGGTACAAGCCCTGTGTCGCGGGGCACTTTACAAACACACAAGTCACGGACACAAAGTACACCCAGACTTGGAACAACAATTTGTGGATCACACAAAGTGGTGTCCCGTGTGGGTATCGAACGCACAACCTCTTGCGTAGCAGTCGGACACACTCCCACCGCGCCACAGAGGGGAATATTATAATTAATACTGTTACATTCTAATTGAAAACAGCAAATCAATTAATTGTAGTTGTTTTTTTTTTTAGTAACGTGCTACTCGTACCTGCTTAAACCCACACCGAATCGCAGTTCACGGAGCTTCATAATACAACGTATATGAAGCATTTTATAAGTTTTTGCCCTGGAGGAACTTGATCATATCAATCTATCCCTGTCTTACGGTCGAGCTCCAAACGTGAATCATATGATTATGCATTTGTTTTCTTGTATAAAAAGTTGTAATTCTGCCTCTGTGGCGCGGTGGGACTGTATCCGACTGCTACGCAAGAGGTCGTGGGTTCGATCCCCACCCAGGATAAAACTTTGTGTGATGAGCACGATGGTTTATTCTGTGTCTGGGTGTAGTTTATCTATAATCTGTATGTATTTAGAAATATATAAGTATGTTTATCAGTTGTCTGGTTGCCATTGTACAAGCTCTGCTTAGTTTGGAATCAGATGACGTTGTGTGAGTTGTCCCAGGATATTATTATTATTATTACTTTGAAAATATGAAACACATTGCATTTGTTTTTATTTCGTTACTAAAATACGAATTATATTCCAGTCACAGGCAGAAGTGGATATATACCTAACAATATACTCCTGTTCCATTCCTAAGTAACAGAACGTCTAATTGTACGTCAATTTCACGTTTGCACACAATACCTACCTGTAGGTACAGATTGCACCGGTGTTAGTCAAATCATCCATTACACGGATCAAAGGGAACGATTCCACGTGACGTGACTAGGGATTATTGCTCGACAGTGATACATACCTAGTGTAGCTATATTTGTGTATGTATTAGTGGAGCAGATTGAGCGATCGGTGGGGTTATACAATGTTCACTATCAGGTTTAAAGTCGTTTTTTGGAAAAAGTCACGGATTTCAATTCGTGGAGTGACTTAAGTCATCGGTCCTGCGCCTTATCTTTCTTCTTCTTTGTTTGACTTCTGTTCTATGACACACACTTGTTTATTGTTTATTTAATCCTTCCGCGTAGTGGGCTAGACTCCATTGAGATTAAGCGATTCAATCTGAATTTTCAAAAATATTTGAAGTTTAAAGACTACGAAGTGCATAATTACTTTGTAAAGCTCAAAACACAAAAGCTTTTCCATAAAACATTCCAAAATATGAACAATAACGACATGACAGCCCCGGAACAATTATCTTAAAACACCGTCTATGAATCATTATAAAAATAAATCACAAAAAGTGTTAAAATAATAAAAACGACCGCCTTTTCGGAGGCATCGTAGCGCTTAAATTAAAAATCGCGAAAATTGACGGGCGCACTGAAAACATATAAATCTGAAGGCTAGCGGAAAATTAAAAAGGTTCCCGAGGCGCTGGGGCGGTGAGTGTCGTTTGGCACAACGTCGATTATTCCCGGTTGATTATTCCCAGGAATAATCAACCAATCTCTTCATTACTTTACAGCATCAGTCTTTTTGATTTTAAATCCCTCCAGACATCTCTTTGTCAAAGGCCTTTTATAAAATTAATTGATGAGAGTTAAAAATGAAGCGGAATTCAAGTCCTGGGGATCATTTTAAGCTTTTATTTATTTTGTTCTTTATTGTCTGCCTGTTCAACTTTGCAATTATAAAAAAGTGAATAGTGCATATCGTTTTAAGGGTTCCGTAGCCAAAATGGCAAAATGGAACACTTATAGTTTCGCGATGTCCGTCCGTCTGTTATGTCCATAGCATATCTCAGAGACTGTTAGTGCTAGAAGGCTGTAATTTGCATGGATACACATATTACTTACGCCGACAAAGTGAACGAATAAAATCTCGAAAAACATTGTTTTTAGGGTAGCTCCCATTTATATGTAAAGTGGGGATGTGTTTTTTTTTTTTCTTATCTTTAAAAACGTTTAGAGGTTGTGAAGACCAGTTTTAGATTTAGGGACCCGGTTGTGAAATATTAAGCTTTAAAGTGCAAATTTTTTAAAGAGTCAAGTGTCTTCCTCCCCCTGCCAGCTAAATGATTGATATTGGGTATGTGAAAAAAAATCACGATAGTAGTATATATAGTAAAATTAAAAGAAAAACTATCACAGCTAAGTAGACTTTACAAGTTTACGAGTAACAGCTGATCAAATGAGAAGTAACAAAATGTTCGTAGAAATTCCATTGAAAATTATTATTAAGTAGGTAGAACGTTGCAAGTATGAAACAAAAACAGTGCAAAACCTACTTCTTAAGCCTCATTATTTGGATGAAGAAGAGGTACTACGGAACCCAACATTGTGCGTGGCCTGACATGCACTTGCCCGATTTTTTTAACAATTAACGTTACTATATCTACAGACATCACATTACAATTCTAAAATGCCTATCCTCTAACGGCCGGTTTCAATAATCTATCTATCAAGGATTTGACTACTAGAGGTAAGATTTTGACATATTTTATATATAGACAAAATCGGTGATAGATGAAACATTAAAAACAACCGTTACTCTAAGCAATAGCCATTTAACGGATGTATTTTCTCAACGATACTTGCCCATCCAATAACATAGGACAGTAGTCGATTTTACTATTTATAAATATTGGTTAACTCGGGGCTTAATCTTCACTCTTAAAGTGTTAACTGAGATGAAGTTGAGTAATCTATTGGTTGTCAAAGAATACTGCGGCGTTGGTCAATTTTAATACACTTTAAACTCAGTTCGGCTGGAGCAAGGAAAACATACTTAAGTAGTTTTTTTAATACAATTGACATGGCCACGTTCTGGTTCTAAACCATATAATATTTATTACCTACAAAGTTTGTACAGTTGGATCAACGTAACTAGGCCGGACTGAAGTAGGCGACAAGTGGTTGCGCAGATGCATTTTTTGGAAGTAAATGGTGACAGGAAGCGGGGGGCGGGGGCGGTAACCAAACCAAGAGGATTATTTCATAACTAGTATTACTAATTAAGGTTTTATCGTGATTATTTTGGTAAAGAAATTGTTTTTCATAGTTTCTTTATTATTTACTGTAACTGTTCTAAATTTAAACTTTTATTTAAATAGTGTTTTTATATTGTTGAATTAAAATGTTGTTAGTATTTTTAATCGATTAATCGTTTTCGTAAGTAATTTTAGGGTCGCATCTCTATGACATGCGCGAAAGTGATAAAAACCTAACTTCAATCCGGTCAAGATACGTTGATCGTACTGTACAACGAAACGCTAAGAAAAAGAAGATTGGTCACTTTCATTGGTGGACTTGTGAACAATATTTTGATAAATCATTGTTCAAGTGTTAATGCTTCTTAATGTACGTATGATTATAAGCATGGCTTACTTATCGTTTTACGAAAGCATAAACGTGAAGTCGACAATAAGGAACACATTTACAACACTTAGCAAGTCGTCTAGCTAACGTGCCATTTCTTCAAATTCCCAATACGTGGGTACCCGCTAAATCGTTTTGTTAACGATGCACTAATGCGTTTGTACTGTTGCCATTATGCCTCTGCCCACCACGACTGTTCATTAATACGGCTCGATTAATAAACTTAATGTACTAATGTAGCTTTAATTGTAGGTAACTAGCCTTTATCCGCGGAACAATGCATGTAGATTTTGATTGTGGTGATCCAGGATTAAAATCTATTTTAATTAATTAGGTATATGCCATGCAAATTTATTCAGAAGGCTGGGCATGATTGATTAAAATTAGCAGGACGAACTTCCATAGCTGTAGCCGGGGAGAGATTTGGGAGATAAACTAAAGCCGAAAGCCTAGATAGGCTGTAATATGTCCTCATTTGCGAGTCCGACTTGCACTTATGTGTCTATGGTTTGATCTACAGAGCGTGCTTAGACCATTGACATAGAAAACAGGACTGCGCCATAATCTCACAAAATAGACCACCTCTAGAAAGAGACAACGCTACTTTGTGAACAATACCTGTCAAAGGCCGCACAAGATTTTCTCTCTTTCACGCTCTGCAGTCAATTTTTACTTTTTAATTGGAAGGGTTGGCACAGTCCAGGTCTCTAAGTCAATGGCTTAGATTTAGCCCAAGTTTAGCTAGTAAAAACTAGTTTGTAGCTTATACAATCAGCATACTCTTGGTTAAGTTTATACTAAGCGCTTAGTACAAACTTGACCAAGAGTATGCTGATCGTTGACTTTATACACAATAATCTAAGATTAAGCTAAGCTTGCGCTATGGCCAATATTTTTAATGGTCAGCATACGCTTTTCTTTTGGTAAATCAACGATTTTATCAACTTACTTTGTGCATGGAATATGTAGGTACAACACCATACATTCTGCAGAACTATAAAATAAAATAAATCCCACATAACAGGACCTATAAACATTCAAAAGCAATTTATTTTCCTCAATGTGATCTGAACTAAAGCTGGTATCCCTTCATAAAGAATTCTAAACGTGCATTCTCGTATTACGCCATCTTGAGATTTATGGCAACCCGCTGTCCGCCATATTGTTCCAAATTTAAAAATATTTATTTTCCCGCCGATCCCATAACAACCCTATCTGAATGGTTGTTCCGATAAGTATTGAGTGGACTTTGGAGACTTGGTTGAGGTTTATGCGATCGGCCCTCACGTTGGGCACTTTGCATGGTTTATTACTGGCCATGTATAGATAATAAACTTTTATTCGGAATTTATTTAAAACCCTTTAAAAAACTGCCTCGGTGGCGCTGTAGGAGTGTGTACGACTGCTGCGCAAGAGGTCGTGGGTTCGATTCCCACACGACACACCACTTTTTGTGATCCACAAAATGATATTTGAAGCCTGGGTGTACTTTGTGCCCGTGAATTGAATGTTTGTAAAGTCCCTCGTGACGCAGGGCTTGTACCCTACCGCGGGAGTACTTTTCAAAAGAAAGCTTTTTTACTTGAAGACCCTAACAGCAGACAAAACCTCCTTATATATTTTATATTTGATCAAAAACAAAACAGGTAGTTTTCACAGTGTTCTTTTGAGGTTAACTTTATGCTTCATTTGAGTTCTGAAGTGACTGAAACAGGTGGGAATCTGATGGAGCAAGATCAGGGCTATACGGAGGATGCATCAACACATCCCAGCCAAGCTCTCACAATTTTTTCTGAGTGGCTATAGATTAGTGCGGTCTGGCGTCGTCATGATGGAACACTACATCATTCCTGTTCACCAGCTCCGGCCGGTTTTTCTCAATGGCTTTTTTTAACCTCATTAGTTGCTGACAGTAGAGGTCAGTATCGATAGTTTTACCCGGCGGCCAGGCCTGGCCCCCAAGCACATAGTGGACGATTCCTTTCCAATCCCACTATACACACTGCGTCACTTTGTTCCGAGTCACCGGCTTTAGCACGGTCTTTGAGGTTGTTCATGCTTCGACCACGATTTTTTTTTGGACATTCTTATTTAGTTCATTAATCAACCGTTTAAAAAGTAAACATTGTCTGCAAAGCGTGAAAGAGAGAAAAAACTCGTGCGACCTTTGACAGGTATTGTCCACTAAGTAGCTTTGTCTCTTTCTAGAAGTTGGGCAATTTTATGAGGTTATGGCGCAGTCCTGCCGGTCAATTCACGTATTAAAGCAGTGCAGTTGCCGTTCAGTTGCAGTATACTTTTATTATTATTATTTTTATTTATCTAGTTTTCTACAGTCTGCACCTACATATTCTTAAGATTACATCACCCAAAGGTAGACTGGCAGAGAATGCTTTGAGCATTAAGTCCGCCTTTGTACTCTATTTGTACATTAAGTGTTAAATAAATAAATAAAGTTTCGATTAAAACGGCCATTTTCGTATTCTTGTAACTTTGGGATCGTCTTAAAAACGCTTGCGCACCGTAGGTACTAGAATGTCGTTATTGCGCTCTCGAGACACATACTTGACGCATCGCACGCGTATTAAATATCGATCCCAAAGTTACAAGAATACAAAAATGGCCGTTTCAATCGAAACTTAACTGCAACTGAACTGCAAATGGACTGCTTTAAATATGTGAATTGACCTGCAGGTCTCTACGTCAATGTAATTTTCTTTATAAACGCGCAAGTTCAGTTAGTCGATGCTGCCAAATGAAACATACCTATATTTTTAAATAAGTACTTAGAGATAACATTATACAAGTTTTTATCGGCTTTCTTTGACACAGGCACGTTCGTTTGTAAGTACAATAAAATGCCACAGACTACACCAAAAGTACCATCAAACTCAGCACACCTGTAAAACCTGTGTAAGCATAAAATACCGTAAAAATAACATTCGTGCAAAAACGACAGTTTCGCCGGTCGAAACATATAAATTTAAAACGTAGCGGAAAATTAAAACGACTCCCTCGGTGAGCAGGCGGCTAAAATAACGTTATATACAATACAACCTAACAAACAATGTAAAAATACAATATTCCGGTGAAAAATGGCGCGAAGACGCTTTTAAATTTATCACATACAATATTGGCCCTACCACAACACTGTTCTTTTTTTGAAATTATTTCGCGGCTATCATTAATTGTAGAATTTTTGTGCGATACCTTTGCCAAGCATTTTGATTTATCCTCTGTTTACTTTTATCCCATTCCTATTTGTACTAAAATTGATATGTTGTATCTCCGTGGAATTTTAGAAATATTTATGTAATGCATATTTTTATGATCAAGGTACAGTTCAATTTGCAGAATATACACTTCAATAGAATAAACACTATAAGTGCCTTTACACTATATAGTTACATATTTCACTTATGTAGATATTCTTTTCTTGAACTAATTTCTGATCTGTTGACAAGGTATTCTGTCATTTTGATAACTTGCCATTCGTTTTTAGCTTGCTTATGTTGCTTTTTCTTGTGTTGAAAACAGCACTGTCTTATTCCATCTTCTCACCCCACATAATGTGTAACGTCTATAACGGGTTGTAAAAATGGCGGCAAACTGACATGTCGCAATTTTCACAGGTCCGCGTTTAAAGTGTAAAACAGTGTAAAATATACTTGAAATACGTGATAACTGGACAAGAACGAGACTTAGTGATTGAAAGAAAAAAACTAGAAAGAAATTATACTTGAAACTGGCGTATGCACATAATGTGCGAGCTATAATCTCTACCGATTAATATAGGAGGGAAGACGGAAAAAAAAAAACATCTATAACATTATTTAATTCTTTTTACTTTTAACCTATATCACAGGCACTGATATCAGTAAAGAGGGTGAGACAAACTGACAAACACCTACATGTAAATATACATTACTCAGTTAAGTAACCCCGTAACACAATAAAATGAAACAGATAAGGAAATCCGAAGAATTTTAAATTGTTGCGAGAAAATCTAATAATCCTCGCTCCAGGGTAGACACGGGCCGGATCAGCCAATTGATCAATGACAGGAATTCTCTGAATTATTGAGAAATTGTTCTTATTCGATTATAGAGTAGTACTCGGATCTCGGATCGCTAAGACGAGGAGGAATTCTTTCAGCCTCTTTGTGATAATAATAACTGAGTTCAAATTGAAAATAAAATACGTTGCCTGATCGGGAATGCGATCGTTTCGGTTTGTGAATGAGAATCGAAATAATAAAATTAAGTAAGAGTACAGGCCTATTCGAAATTTGTGTCTTTTCTTTTTCTTCGTTTTGAATTAATGGCTATCTAGAAGATTTTTTCGGATATCTTTTGTTTATTGTTTACTAATACTGTTTTTATTAAAATTACACGAAATTCTCCTTTTCTTACTTTTCTTGGGGGCATTACACTAAGATAATTATTTATTTAGCACTACGTACACAGCGACACGATCGCCGGCCTCGCTCTTCCGCACACAACCATTACTTCACAGTACGCAGGAGCGCAGGTCAAAATAAAGTAGAATATTCGTTCGTAGATATGTTAGATTACAAACGCCAACGTTCTCTATCGCAGATACAAAGTATACCCAGACTCGGAACAACAATTTGTGAATCACACACAGTGGTGTCTAGTGTACGAATCGAACCCACCATCTTTTGCAGAGCAGTCGCAAGCACTGTCACTGCATCACAGAGGCAGTCGAATCAAAAGTATTTTCACACTGATGTTAGTTTTTCTAGCTATCATTTTCAGAACTCGATTGTTTAATAATTATGTAAGTATATTGTTGCTAGGTTTCCGTATTCACTGCAATTAAATAATGAGAAAAAGTGGGCCCAGTGATTTTTGGGCACGCATAATGTAGGGATCCGTAATTCCGACCCCCCCCCCCATCCAAATAATGCAGCTTAAATTTTTTGAGTCAAGTGTACCCCCAACCCACTTCGGGTTGGGTGTACACTTGACTCTAACAAAAATATTTTACCTTAAATTATTCACGCGATTAAAACCCGTAACATATATATTTTCATAATATATGTATCCATGCAAAATTACAGCCTTCTAGCACTAACAGTCTCTGAGCTAAGCTGTGGACGGTCGGACGGACATTGCAAACCAAAATTGTTCTCCATTTTGGCTATGGAACCCTAAAAAGTAATAAATGTAGGTAATATCGGCAAAATACACTATTATTAAATTACTTAATGAAAAACTTCGTGCGCTAAAAATTGTACAAGACTATATTTTACAGTAGTAAAGAAGCTAACGAGAGCGCTAGTGGAATCATTCTAGAAATTATCTCATTCGTATTCGAGTTATATCGTAAAAGGCCATATTTAACTTCCTAATAGCGGGTATTAAGATTATCGTTCTGGAGAATACCATTTGTACATAGGATATCTAGTTCATAAATAACAGAGACTAATACGTGGCCTAGGAAACGCTGGCGACGATCTGGATGTTAGAGACAAGAAATGGAAGGAGCAAGCTCTAGACAAGGAGATTTGGAAACGAAAAGAACTGCCGAAATTAGTTAGTTAGAGCACTGTTCCTATTAACAGTAGCACAAAATATGATATAAGTAGGTAGGTACTATAACATTGGCTCATTTCTTGGAAAAACAGGACCTGGTATTGGGCGTTCAAATAAAAATATGATAGTAGTATTACACGCACAACAAACACTGCTATAAACTATCACTTATCAAATAACACTATTAAACATAATATATTACGACCAGATGAGGCGGTAGCGTAATGGCTAAGGCATCGGTCTCGCAATCGTGAGGCTTCGAATCCTATCGTGAACCCACTCCTAACACAAGCCTTTGAGCTTAGCTGGAGGGGTTACCAAGATTGCTAGTAACGTGGGATTGAGTCCCACCCGCTAGATTATTTAAAAAGAAAAATAGATCTGTCGGCCATGAAACTCTCAGTCCAAAACTGCAATTTTTCCTTCTAATACATAAAATTCTCGTGTCACGGTGTTTGTAATTTAACTCCTCCGAAACGGCTCGACCGATTCTCATGAAATTTTGTGTGCATATTGGGTAGGTCTGAGAATCGGACAACATCTATTTTTCATCCCCCTAAATGTTAAGGGTAGTCCACCCCTTACTTTTCTTTTTTAATTTTTAGGTAAATTTTTATTTTTTTATTTTTTTATGATACCGGATTCAAAAATACATACAACCCTGAATTTTCACCCTTCTACGATCAACCCCTATTTTTTTATTTACCCCTATTTTGCAAAAATGGGTTAATTTGACGCAGTCGAAGTTGCGAGGGTCAGCTAGTTCTAATATATTCAAAGTAACGAGTTTCATACACACAGGTTGCATCACAATAAGTTTATGTTGTATTTGCTCGAGACCTCGGCATATGCATCACAGTACCTAGAGGCATACGTTTATGGGTATATCACCTACTATTTCACGTGAAGCCATGTGGTACCAGCTTAAGAATAGTACCCCCCGATGTGATGGTACTATACTTAAGCCGGTACTACATGGCATCTTCCCGTGGATGTTGTCAAGGCGACTAAGGGATTAACACCGGGGGACGCGCAGCAGCGTTTTTTAAAGCCTTACTGCGATCGCCCACCGGCTTACCAAGCGTGGCGATTATGGCAATTACCCCCAAGACTACTACCAGGATAAGTAGGTTCTACTGGGGAGACCCATGCCCAGCAGTGTGTATAAGTTGATATGATTTTTACGTTCCTAATTACATTGGAGGCATTGGAACAATTTGCACATATAATAGTATAGTTGTCTTTTACTAACATAGTTTTTAAGAACACTGTATACTAACACAATTATGGATCATTGGTCTTAATTAAATTATTATTATTACAATGACTGAAATACTGGATTGTACATATTCCGCGAGTACCTACCTACTCAAATTATACCTGCCTACTTAACTCAAAAGAGTTCTTCTTCTTCTTCTTTGAGTTTATGGCAATCTAGCCGTTTTAACGGCTAATATCTGCCAGTGTCAAGTATTTATGCACTTATTACATGCACATAGTCTCGTTCTAAGTCAATTAACACGTATTCAAATCATTTTTTACAAGTTAAACTCGAAGCTGTATAAATAATGGCCGGTCAGTTTACCGCCATTTTTACAACTCCTCAAAAGAGATAAGTAGGCAGGTATAATCAATGCTGTCACTGTGACAGTGACAGCATGAAAGTTAACGGCGCATAAAAATTGATTGCCGTATGCCTACAGCCTCTAATCCACCTATTGTAGGTACCTAATAAGAAAATCAATTCAAAATTACAAAACGCCAAATTAATTCCAAATCAGTATAAGTGAAATTAACAAAATTCCCGCCAGAAGCTGTCTTCAAAAACTCTAAGCAACAATAGAGAACAATTTAACCCTCTAAAGTCGTCAGATCTCAAAGATTGGACGTCTAACCATAAAGAAATTAACCGTCCGCCTGCAAACAACGTAATTGAGTTAACCTGTAAATGTCATGTCACAGTCAACCCTTTTCTGCTCTCGTTATTGTGTTCACTTGCGACTTGTGGGTGTTATGTTTTACGTAGGCGTTTTATGATTTTGTTTTCATATTTTTTACGCTGCTTTTTTAGTCTTTTGTTCTATTGTTAAAAATGTTGGATTAAAAATTTAGATTTAAAAACTCTTTTCGTATCGTACATAAAGTGGTTTTGGTCAGGCGTAGGTATATTTCGCAAATTGTTGCAGTAGATATAAACATATTTCAGCTAATATGCGTAGGCATAGACGTTTTTCAACCAAACTGCGGATAAAAAACATTTAGTAGATACGTGGTAAGTGAGTAGATACTTACTCTAAAAAATCATAAATCTATGTTTGTTTTAGACCAAATTTACATCTCCAAAAAGTTAAATAAAGAAAAAGGAATTCCACCGATCCGATATTACGGAACTCGGCCGCGTTCCTTAATATCTTTTTAAATTGAAATTAAAACACGCTTTCCGACGTTTGAAATCGTTCCAAAAAAAAAACAAGAACCTTTTCGGGCCAAGGTAAACATGGAATCGTACGTTCCGGGTAACAAATGAAGAAATATCATTCGTGAGTCCATAATTTCATATTTTGGGAACGTTTTTCCTTCATTACACGTTTTCCGAGACAAGAGTCTAATCTCGGGCGAGCCGGGCGGCCCCGGACTGTCTCAGAGAATTAAATTATGCCTTTCCATGAATATTATACTCGATGTCGCAATCTTTTTGCGTTACTCAACTGAGTGTAGACTGTGGAAAAATGTCAATGAATCATAATTTGAAATCCTCAGGAGTGCAGGGGTCTTAGACTTACGGGCGGATAGATCATCTTTCTGCTTTGAATTTATAAGTAGGTAGTTTTAATTTTTATATTGGCTATTCGTAGGTAAATAGGTGGATAACTATTATCTACATTTTACAATCCTTATAGCATTGGTACTGATATTCAAAGCTTTATCTGCACAGCGAAAGTGATAACCAAGTATTCGACCTTCCTGTAGATAAATAAGATCAGTAGACATTATAAAATTGTATATAGTACGGGTATTAATTGCGTGAATAATTTAAAGAAGAATACCTTGTTTATTGCCCGACGTTTCGACCGTATTGCAACGGCCGTGGTCACGGGTAGACTGAACGTTAGGCAATAATGAAACAAATAACGAAAATGTGTACAAATCGTGAAAGTTTATCTAGTTAGTTTAGATCAGTAGGTATAGAAATCACTAACAATTTTAGTAGGTAAGTATTAAATTTTACTATAGATGGTGCCTTACAGACGTAACTCATTGTAGGCATAATGTGTACCCCACATCAATTGAGACTGCTTACTTTAACGAAATGTCTCTAGATTGAGGTATTCTTCCCCGTTTTGAGGAAAATATATTTTTAGGGATACCAAATCTTTAGGGAAATTGTTAAGGAAACGAGGAATGTGACATTTGACAGAAATATATTTGTTAAAACTTCTGACTATAAAATAATAAATCCTAGCCGTTTCAAACTTTTTGTAAAGAATTTTTTTATTTTGGATGTGGCAAATTTCAAAATTTGTATCTGGAAACCCCGATTTATCGTACTGGAACGCCACTTAGCAGATATTATAGCTTTTATTTGTTTAATGACTGAACAACCCCCAATATTTCAAAATAAGAAAAATATCACACATTTAACTGCGAAAAGCGTAAAAATAAAAGAAGTTTAACATTTAAAACACACCTTATTTGAGACAAAGGCTACGTTCAAATCGATTCTTCTCTATTCGAATCGAAAGTTACCGATTCTCAATATTTTGTATTCGTAATTTGAATGTCGCCTCAAGCAATATTTTAAACAACATTACCGGTCCAACGAACAAACGATAAAAACACAAAAGTAAGGGTACCCTTCTAGAACAAAATTTGAAAAATTCAAATTCAAATATAAGCTACGTCACGGTCCAATCTCGCGGAAAGCAAATAATCACGGCAATGTATCCGTCGCGCTTGCCCTACGGCGCCGTAGTTTTTTATCGTAGAGCCGAGATAAATGTCCGGTTAGCAGGGGTCCAACGTTGATTTATACTGGACGTCCGTCAGGGCAACGAATTACGTAGGCTACGATGTAAATCACCTAACGCCAGAGAGGAATCGATAGCCTTAATGCCATATCGATGTATCCTTTTAGAAGATGTTTCGTGATTACGTGTTTCCGTGTCCGGTCGTGCCCATATTCGAAATTTAAAATCCGAGGATTGAAGTTCGAGTTGTGGTCGCTCCGTTTTCGAACGCATTTATTTTTATAATTCTCTACGTCTATGGTCAAAAAATAATTTTAGGAATTTTATTAGATATCACAGCGCATTCGTCATATGATGACATTGCAGTCACAGTTTGAGATATTAATTCGACCAAGGTACATTTTGAATATATTTTATACCTACCCACTTTCATGAAAGCTAACCAAAGCACACTCAGCATAATACCTCCACGCATTCCACTCATTAAAATCTCTTATTAAAAGTTCAACTCCACGACCACATGCGCTGCGAAATATTAAAAAGGTCAGAAACGCTTTAATAGATTAAAACAATAAGTAACTTAGGAGCAAGTATGCAACCTTCATTATACTGATGTTTATTGCCACCAAGAACTTTTTGTTATAAAAAAAAGTAAAAAACAGTTGACGATCGTAAAACATGTGCAGGTGGATTAAAAAGGGCAGAGTTTGGAGTTTTTAGGCAGGGGTCTCGCTTGGGGACCGACCAGGATTTACTTAACGAGCTTCGTAAACTGAGAACTTAAAAGTGTCCTTAAACTAAGTTGATTTTTGTTCTTGTATTGTAACAGCTTGGCACTTTGAGAATTAGACTAAACTTTTTTCATGTAAAAATTAAAAAAAAAAAAAACAAGTAAATACTTAAAATTAAAGCCCTGACTCATTCATTCACTCAGCAACACCCAACTTAAATCCTTGGATTTAAATATTTGCAGAGAATTTTCATTAACATATACTAAGGAAAAGAAAGAATTACAGAAAACTCGATTCTATTTTCTATTCTATTTTGAAAATAAAATTAAAAACAAAGACATAACCAGCTCACTTCAAACTTGAAACCCAGAAAAGGCAGAATTTTCAAAAACATTTTTAGCGGATGATTCATAATAATTTTCTCAATACGTGCATTGGTTTTAGCTGTGCATTTTTTTAGAAGATATCTAGCGATGTGGGATTGAGTCCCACATTACTGGCAATCTTGTTAACCCCTCCAGCTGAGCTCAAAAGGCTTGTGTTAGAAGTGGGTTCACGTCGGTAGTAGTAATGGGTAGGATTCGAACCCTCGACCTCACGACGCGAATTAGCCATTAGACTACCGCCGCTTAAACAGATACACACAGACAGTTCACGATTAAGATTAAGATCATCAATCTATTAGGACACTACACCTCTTACTTCTTATATACAAAGCCACAATACCAAGTATCAAGTCCTTCTATGTCACCAAGATACAATCCAGTGTCTTTCATTACTGCAACAGTACCATCGTCGTCTCGGATATCATAATTGGAGTACGACAGTAAACAGAATTTATACTTTATCCTCATAAGTTCAGAGTTACTTTTTCATTGACGTTTCAGTACAAGCGTTTCACTTTTAAAAACGCCTTGGAAGTGAAGTGGAGTTCTAGCGCTTTAAGATCGGAATGGGTGTGAAAAGTGGAAAGAATACTCGTAGTCGTACCTCTCTCAGCATAACATGAATTACGAAGATTGTTGTCAACTCTTTTAAAGGAATAGTGAATCAAAAGATTTTGTATTTCTTTCTGTTGCCAGCAACTGTGTAACAACGGTTTTTAGGGTTCCGTAGCCAAAATTCCATAAATGGAACCCTTATAGTTTCGTCATGTCCGCCTGTCTGTTTGTCCGTCCGTATGTCACAGGCATTTTACTCAAAGACTACTTAATAAATATCAATTAAATTCTTCTCGATCTATTCGATTAAAGTCTTGTAGTAGGCGCTACTTAGTTTAATGGCTAAAAAATAAATATTTTTAGCGGGGGCACTCCATACATGTAACAATTATTTTTTAGCAAACAGTCTAATACACTTTTTTGATTAAGAGAATAGTTTTGGAAATAATCGCTACGAAAGTTTCATAAATTGTGTTAATAATGATACTAATAAAACAAAAATCAAGAAGGTAGTGCTTAATAAATATTTTAAACTAAAATTATTTTGGACATAATCGGTATACCATCTACGTATCTACGTAGATTATATCTGTAGATTATCTTGTCCGTCGGTGTGTTTATTTTTAGACGACGACGTCATCTAGGTCAAATATTTTGACTTCAAGATATTCATTATGTGAACTTAATTTGGATACTAATAATAATATATTGGGACAACTCACACAACGCCATCTGCTTTTCAGTCAGCGTCACTCTACGTCTAGCGGCTTATTTGCCGGACTGCCTCTGTGGCGCGGTGGGTGTGTGTCCGACTGCTACGCAAGAGGTCGTGGGTTCGATCCCCACCCAGGATAAAACTTTGTGTGATGAGCACGATGGTTTATTCTGTGTCTGGGTATTATTTATCTGTAATATGTAAGTATTTAGAAATATATAAGTATGTTTATCAGTTGTCTGGTTTCCATAGTACAAGCTATGCTGAGTTTGGGATCAGATAGCGTTGTGTGAGTTGTCCCAAGACATTATATTATTATTATTATTTGTCTGGTATGGAGTATTCTGGTATGGGAGACGACCAAAAATCGTGTCGTCGTAAGTGTAAACAGCTCCATACGAAATGTTGTGCCAATAGCATCCGATTTTTATTCAGATCCGACAAGAAGAGAGATTCTGGCAAGTGGGAACGGGCGCTCAACCATTTTTTTTAAGAAATATTTTCTGGTACTATTTACTACTAACTAAAATTGTATCGAAGCCTTAATCGATCAGCATATATAAAAAATCACGCAATTCCATTATTTTACATATCCACGTATCGAATCAATAACATACTTTATTGTAGTCTGTTATTAATCAAGCTACATTAAAGTACAATTACAACCATAAAGTAAAGAAAGAAAAACAATTTAAACCAATTGCAAAAACATTACTCTGACTGAAACTCCCCTTCCCTTCCGCACCCTTCCTCCGAGAGAACAAAATAATAATCTAGGTGAAACAAACTAATCCATAAAAGCCATTCGCACATGACAACTTACGTTTTGAAGCAAAAAGTTTAATTTAGCCCTTGAGTTATAACCGGCAGCGGGTGTTTCATAGGGTCGCCAGTCACAAAATAACTTATTTCTAGACCAAAAATGGCAACATTGATCCACACCCGGGTCCGTGTCGACAAGGAAAGATCTTATAAAACGTTTTGGGATAATAGACCTAAATATTATAACAATAAAGATACTTGTTGAATGACGATTGGAGATATCAGAGGTTGCTACTGTACAAAAGTGCAGAAAAAATATTGCCATTTAATTTTGTAGATAACCAATACTTGACATACTAATTATATTATGATGACACTTATAAAACCATCTCAAATGACATACTCAATTCATACCTCTTATTATTAAACTAGCTGGCCCGCGCAACTTCGTATGCGTCAATTTTCCCTGTTTTTGCAACATTTTTCATTGCTGCTCCGCCCCTATCGGTCATAGCGTAATAATATATAGCAATAGCTTCGTCGATAAGTGGGCTATCCAACAGTAAAATATTTTTTCAATTCAGACCTGTAGTTTCTGAGATTATCGCGTTCCAACAAACAAACAAACAAACTCTTTAGCTTTATCATATTAGTATAGATAAGTACTTAATATAATCCGTTTTTGATAAAGACCTAGTAAAGTCAGCTAATTATTATTAGTTCAAGCACTGCTTAGTTTGTTGTCCCAAGATGTCATTATTACTATTATTATTTATAATGATATAACACGATTATAAATACATAGGTTCTCAGATACATAAACATCTTTAAAAAAAAAAACACGAAAATTCCATAAATCCAAAGTTTTGACAACCCTAACGCCGGATCTTATTGGGCGAACATTGCAATATGGGCGCGGAGAAAAATTACAAGTGGGATTTCTCGAGCACCCTCGAAGTGCACCAGGGGACGGTGACGACTGAAACTGCTATGTGATAATGAAAATGGTGGATTTTGTTTTACGTGTGTATACGTTATTGTTTCATAAAATGTTTATGATACCATCCCGTCTTCGGGAGATGGAATTTTTAAAACTAATGAGACTTTGTATGCTTGGCTTAAGGCAGTGGTTCGCAACATTTTTGCGACATTATATGGTGACGAGTGTTTATTGGGTTAGTGAAAAATTATGATTATGATTGCTTTACGCACTTGGCATAAAATATAAATGTGAAGTTATTGGTTTTCAAAGTTAAATAAAATACTTTTACAATTCATTTAAGGTAGGTAATATAGCGAAAAAAAGTTGTTTTCGGTGTCTTTTAAGTATTCTATTTCGTAGGCAACACTTCTGATTAGTGTTGAGACAATTAATTGTTTACATTTCTGCCAAGTTCAAGCAATATGTAGAGCCTATGAGAAAAGAAAAAGGCAATCATAGCCTTTCTTACATCATCTACGCAACTTCGTCTGCGTCAATTTTCCCCATTTTTGCAACATTTTTCATTGCTCCGTCCTTATTGGTCGTAACGTGATATTATGTAGCCTTACTCAATGAATCGGCTATCCAACACTAAAATTCAACAGGAACTACAGGAATCTGTAGTGCCTGAGATTAAACAAACAAACAAACTCTTCAGTTTTTTAATGTCAGTATAGATGATGACCACTTCCTCATCTTTTCTCGGTTGGACTTACACATGATGAAGCTGCCTAAGATAGAACGTAAAAAGGACAAAAGGACGGTTGTAACGTGAAAGTACAGAAGAGAGCTATAACACATCGACAGATATGTATGGATACGTTTAACTATATCATGCTTATTTTCCTTAGCATTATAAAAATATTATCACTTGAACACACCTGTAGAACACTACGCGCAACCAGGAACCCGAAAATCATTATAAGCTCTTTAAATTAAGTATACCTATAGTCACAGATAATATAATACTATACTAGTACTATAGTGTTCACAATTGACCCCAATCGTGAAGGATCTGCGATTGGTCGGAGTTGTATATCTTGAACTAACTTCTCCACCCGGCCCCAGAATATAAAAACATCATAAAACAACAGAACCTTTAAACCAGTTCAGTCGTTTACCTGGCTAATTCGTTCACCGTCCTAACCGGGTTTTAAAGGTAGCTTTAGACTCCAGTCCGTGACAAGGTGCGCCACCTGCCCGGGCCGGTCAACATCCGGGCCGGCCGGACGTCATTTCAGAACCGGAAAATCGCCAATCTCCTCTCCCTCCGATTTTTTATTTCACACGCGCCCATGTTACCGACATCTGGCGCCGAATGTACTTTGTACAATTTACTAGTTTGCTCATGACTGTACCGTACCTACTATTGCTTGTTTATTGTTTGCTGGTAATGTTACTTGTTATTATTTTCTTTTCTAAATAATGTAATGTAACGTTCTCCTGACCGATTTCAGTGGCGGATCCCAATCTTCAGGAGAGTAAAGCGTGTAGTGTGTACGAAGACATAAATACTTATATGGTTATGAGAGCAAATGCCTGCGATTAGGCGAGGTGATCATGCCTGGCGGGCCGTGGCCCAATGATTAACGTTGGGAGCTAGTATCGCCACACCCAACGCTACCCATAATATAAGTATGTATACACTCTCAATTTGCTCATAGCCTGGTGGAATTCATATGTGACACGACTCGAAAAAGAATACGACAGCTTAGAGTGCTCTTCGAGGAAAGACACGAAGGAGTGTGACATTTTTTTAATAACGGTCACCTGTCTGTAGATACTGGTCATCGCTCTCTGATCTCTCGATGTGCTCGAGTGCCACTGAGTCACTGACCTCGTTCATAATACTATATCGACCTTGAGGATACCGTACTGCCAAAATGTCAGTTACCCGGCGTAGCATAGTCTGCGGCGAGCAATCCAACGCTGTGACGTCACAATTCCATTACGTCACGGGTCACGTGGCGGGCCTTCAACTATCGTCACATGTGTTTTCAATATGCGGCACTGTAGCATTTTTATGTACGCTGATATTAACTACTGTGGTAGTATAAAAATGAAATTGAAATAGGTAGGCACCTACTATAACATCATACCTCTTCGGAATATAATCAAAGTCATCGGAATCCCAGCCTTATCAACAGAAAACCCATTGATAAGAATTTACATTTAAGTAAGTACTTAATACCTATTAGTAAGTACTAGCTTTATTGTTATGATAACTTTAACTCAAGGACTTTATAAAATAGACGGCCAATCTTTTCATATTTAGTAGGTATTGAAACCGTCTCGCCCAATTTTTACGTTCCAGTTAAGAGACTAAATGTCCTGATAAACAAAAAATAAATCTATCGTTCACCATCTCTGCTTTCCCGCCAAAAACATCTCAGTGTTTCATATGAGGACCGTCAAATGAATTGACATTACTGACCTACTAATATCGCCAGAAATAGTGTTTGTAGAAAATTGGCACTATTCTACCACAGAATATAGAAAAATCTAGAGACCAGAAGTGGTCCATCAAATGTTATAAAGTATTTGATATAACCTAAAAACAAAAACAATTACTTATACTTTCATTATTTAGGTTGTGTTCACATCACAGTGGGCTATTGGTTGAGCGAATGCCGGCGAGTTGCTGACGCAACGTTAGCGTCGAGTTTCATTGACGTTTGCGTACGCGCATTCATAAAACGATGAAAGAGCAAGACGCGACCACGCGACGGAAGCAGCCGCTGTAAGCCCTGCAGATTATATTGCATTCAGTAAGGAGATACCGAGCGTAACAGGTAAATACATTACTTAATCTAATCTTATCACTATAATCTACTAACCTACCGTTTATAAAAGTGTTAACAGACTATATTGCCGGTGATATCGACCAATTGCATTCGTGTAGCGTCCATGTCAACTCAAATTTTAAAATCTTGACATACCGTGTATTGATAACCTCAAATATTAGAAAAAACGACTTACTTACGAGTACTTAAACGCTACTCAGATTTAAGAGACGAATCATGCTTTCACTGTCACTCAATGGTGAATAGTGGAGACAGAAATAGTTTTGAGCACGACTCAAAATTAAGTATCGTTTGAATAATTGGTTAGTAGAGTTTGATGACTAAAGCGTTTATTGATAGTCAATTGCAAGTTGGATCGTCTGATTAATAATAAATTAATATTGTGTCTAACATCTATAAATTTGTTTACTATGCTTAATATTGACACTAATAATAATTCCTAACTACGTAAGTAGGTACGCAGTCGACTGCAAATAAGTTTGTATATTTACGCGGCTTTTCCTGCTAAATTGCAGAACCGAATAAATCAATATTGTTATATTTCATTTATAAATACAAGGATAATTTGTTTTGATTGTCCGTTTTCGTGATATAATTTCATAATCTGATATGTTTGTTATATAGTTCAAATTGCACCGGCCATGGTCACAGATGGACTTATTATTAGGGGTGGTGTTTTTTAACGCTTTTCAAATTTGACAATTATAACGGACCCGTAAGAGTAAATTTACGTAGGTATCGCGCCATCCTTAGTTTGGCTAGGGATTTACAACAAATATTGCGGTTTTTACAAGTTCCTAAAAGAGGAAAAATGTTCATTAAATTTCTGATCTACAAAACATTGTAGTTACGTCACCTAACGATAACAATTCACACTTTAAGAGCACTTGTTTCCTTCTAATTAAACGTTTATTCTCGCAGTGTTTAACAATACTTCATAGTAATCAGACGTACCAATTGATGTACGTACTTATTGGTAGTGTTAATAACATACAATCGTTTAGAATTAAATGGTACCTTACTTTGTACTTATAATATTAAAATCTCTGTTATTATTATAACAAAAACAAGTCAATTTAAAAAGGATTGTGTTACTTCACGAGTGTTAGTTGTAAACTGAAATACCTAACCTTAAAGTTTTCAATTGATCGTTTAATTTACAGAAAACAACCTCAAATTTTACGTCTTGCTTAGTAAAGGGTTACAAAACTGCAAAATGGTAAGTAATAATAATTAATTGTACGTTGATATTCCTAAT
This sequence comes from Herminia tarsipennalis, assembly GCA_945859575.2. Lineage (NCBI taxonomy): Eukaryota > Metazoa > Arthropoda > Insecta > Lepidoptera > Erebidae > Herminia > Herminia tarsipennalis. The sequence continues at coordinate 31,144,043 of OX243830.2, forward strand.
TATTTAAATTAGTGATCATTAATTAAGATGAATGTTCTCGTAATTGCAGATGGAGGAAAATAAACCGGCTGAAGGACACGCTCTCTTAAATGAGAATAAGGATAAATCTACTAGGTTAGTCAATATTTTATGTTTATGAAAACCCAAACATTCTATTTTGAGGAGAAATTGACTAATTACAGGCAAAGCAACAGAGTCAAACAGTTATAAAGGAGAAATCCCTCGAAACATAGGACAACTTCCCGACTCCTTATATAGTGTTACACCACAGTTTTGTTTAAAAAAAAAACCAGGCAAGTGCATGTCGGGCCACGCACAATGTAAGGTTCCGTAGTCCCCCCTCTCCCATCCGATTAATGTGGCTTAAGAAGTGAGTTTTCTGTTGTTTTTGTTTCATACTTACAACGTTATATCTACTTAATAATATTTTGTAAAGGAATTTGTACGAAAATTTTGTTACTGCTCATTTGATCAGCTGTTACTCGTAAACTTGTAAAGCCTACTTAGCTGTAATAGCTTTCCTTTTAATTTCATTATATATACTACTACCACGATTTTTTTCACGTACCCAACATCAATCATTTAGCTGGCAGGGGGCCCCTTGACTCTAACAAAAATTTGCCCTTTAAAGCTGAATATTTTACAAATGGATCCCTAAATCTAAAAATCGTCTTCCCAGCACCTAAACGTTTTTAAAAGTCCTATCTAATGATACCCCACAATATGGTGTAGGTGAGAAAAAAATCACACCCCCACTTTACATATAGGGAAGGTACCCTAAAAAAGCTTCCTAGCACTAACAGAGTCTCTGAGAAAAGGTGCGGACGGACGGACGGACATGGCGAAACTATAAGGGTTTCGTTTTGCCATTTTTACTACGGAACCCTAAAAAAAGTAATATTCAGACCCAACGTCATCAAAAATCTGTTAAATGGTTTCTGCAATAAAACTGACAGAGCCTTACAAGTTCCTAAGGGATGCGGTAGATGGCGCGACAACGCCAAAAAAAATCATTAAGGACTAGCGGACGCCTCGCGGTTTCACCCGCGTAGTGCCCGTTCCCGTGGGAATAAAGGGATAAAAAATAGCCTATGTTACCCGGGGTTAGTGTAGCTTCACAATGATAAAAGAATTTTTCAAATCCGTCCAGTAGTTTCGGAGCCTATTCAATACAAACAAACAATCAAATCTTTTCTCTTTGTAATATTAGTTTAGATAAATTAGAGATCTCGGGTGTGGTCTCAGTTCTGGAGATGGTTAACAATGTATGGACTATGATCGCGGGTTTGAATCCGGTTTTTCAATAGGGAAGGGCGGGGTGGTATCGTAATTTCGGGAGGGTTTTGGGTGGAACAATCGGGCGCGGATCCAAGGGACAAGGGACAGCAGGGACAATCCCCCCCCCCCCCCTCTCACCAGACTCAACCGAAGTACCTTTTTTTGGGGAATATGAGAAATTTGACAGTAGATCGGTGTGTTTTGGCCGAATAGCCCCCGCAGTGGCTGGTGTACCGATGTTGAATCAAATAGCCCCCCTAGAACAAAGTTTCGCGCCTGTGTACAATTGACTTAACACCGGCCAAATGTGTACTATATGCCTACCCTTTTTACACGGGATTTGTTTCAACCCCCAAATCCTCCTCTCTGGGTATGCCCATGACCTGAACCAATATTTTGATTAGCATAAAAATGCTTGAAAATCACAGAAAGTAGATAGCTGTTACATGTACCTACAGTACACCAACAAAATGGTCATTCACTTTTGACAAAACTTCCTGTGTAACCAAAATGTGATTTTAAGGGAAAATCGACCTTCTTGTTTTATGATGTACAAATTAACTTCAACCTTAGGGTGGTTAACTACATTTTTGGCCGACTGTACATATATCGATCGTTCGATTTTATGGGGAAATTACGGTACTAATAGTGTCTAGCCGACATTGTGCCTATATTGGGTTTGTACTTAGCTTGTTTTCAAGTACAGGGTCGCCAACTGACAGTGATAATGCCTTTTAGGCAAGGATAACCGCTTACCTGCCATATCAGATACCGTTTGATAATATAATTCATTTGCCTATTTTAAATAACTGAACTAAAATATAAACCGACTTCGAACGATAATTCAAATTCTGGAAATGGAAATTAACGAAGCACTTATCGAAACGTTACCTAAGTGTTATAAAATCAAGAAAAACGATAAAGCTCATGACTGTATAATGGAAATTTCATATTTGTATCTTTTAGTTTATAGCTCTGGTGTCCTATAATCGAAAAAAATGTTTTATATTGAATAGTATAACGCAAACCCCATCCAAATCGGAGCAGTGTATTTGAGAAAGTCACGAGCATACATCACACTAATATTATAAAAGCGAGTTGGCTATGGCGAGTTTGTGAGTGTGTGAGTGTGTATGTTTGTTATTTCTTCACGTGTAAACGGCTGGAGCGATTTTAATAAAATTTGGTATGGAGTTAGCTTACACCCTGGATTAACACATAGGCTAATAAACCACGGGTAATACCGCGGGGCACAGCTAGTAGGGACATAAATATGTGTTAAACAGGGAACCACTTTTTTTTTAATGTAGATAAAAAGGAGGATATTTTATTACCATTCCTGAAATCACATTGAGTAATATATATTTTTTAATTACTTGTTACAGATTTTTAGTACAAGAAATTCCAAAGGATGTGGAAGGTGCCTTAATAAATAAAGACTCTACAGGGTTCAACCCTTTCATAGATAGAAAAATAGATAGTCCTACAACGTAAGTACCTCATTTTTATGCCACCCAATGAAGAGACGAGCGGCTCATGAGCCTGATGGTAAGCGGCACCCCCAAACCGCCCCCAATTAAGTCATATGGGCGTCTGGTGCACCCACCCAGCTGATTCACCTGGGTGAATTAGGTATAGGTACCATTTAGTAGTGACTAAATGGTGCCTATACTTAATTCACTCATTTAGTAGTGACTAAATGATACCTTTACTTAATTCACCCAGGTACCATTTAGTAGTAACTAAATTATACCTATACTTAATTTACCCAGGTGAATCAGCTGGGTGGGTGCACCAGACGCCCACAACATCATCAGTGCCTTATTCCACAAAGATTAGAGCGTCTCTGTACCGCGAATCTCATTCTGACACATTAGTTCGTAAATTTAATTTGCTTAGTAATTTACTTTAAACATAAATATTAGTAGAAGTACCTTTAAGACAAACTGTGAAACAAACGAACAAACGAAACTTTTCGCATTATAACGATCGGCACGTGGCAGTATATAATTGTTTTGTCGAGCTGTTGTAAAAACTAATAAAAAATATCTATTGACTGGCCTGTTGGTCTAGTGGTTAGTGACTCTGACTGCTAAGCCGGAGATCGTGGGTTCGATCACCACCCAGGATAAAACTTTATGTGATGATCACGATGATTTATTCTGTGTCTGGGTGTAATTTATCTATGTCCTAATATGTACCTATGTATTTAGAAATATTTAAGTATATTTATCAGTTGTCTGGTTTCCATAGTACAAGCTATGCTTAGTTTGGGATCAGATGGCGTTGTGTGTGTTCCAAGATATTATTATGTCCGATTGAGACGCAAGAGGTCGTGGGTTCGATTACCACAAGGGACAACACGTTGTGTGATCCATAAATTGTTGTTCCTAGTCTGGGGGTACTTTGTGTCCATGACTTGTATGTTAGTAAAGTCCCCCGCGATACAGGGTTTGTACCCTACTGCGAGAATCGTTTTTATTAAAGCAAAAAAAAAAGGAGTTTGTAACATAAAAGCCTCATTTCACTATTCCTCCTAGAGCACATCTTAGGCGTACCTACGGGGTTAAGGGTTAGGGAGTGTAGACCCTCTGCCTGAAAATAGACACAGTATTGGTTTTTTACTTGACTAATGTTAGTGTAATAGTCAGTAAAAAAAAAGAGAAGAGTGTCAGTCGGTCTCACCTGAACTGACACTCTTGTCAAAAAAATAAGCCTGGGTACGTCTATGAATCACATTAAGTAGTTAGTCCTACTGTCCATATGAATAATAGAATGATGAAAAAGAAGGTGTGCCTGTGTTTATTCACACTTGTAGTATATGTAGGTATGTTACATACCTACTATGGTTTACCAATATGTACCTACTACTACTTTCCGACTAAGCAGGAGTAAGTATGTGCTATCTACTGCGTAGTCGACTACTCTCGAGATAGCCTAGATAATAATTATTATTATCTACTTAGTTGGCTTATCTATATCCACTTAAATGAAAATGATTGCTATCGGATAAATAATAAAATTGTTGATCAATGCAACCGGTCAACGCTTTTAAATTAGATTTGCTACACAGATAGATCATATGACTAATCTGGGAGTGGGGAAGGGCCCAGTCCAGATGTAAAGAAGGTGGAAGAGGTTCTCTTGACTCTTACAAATAATGGACAAGTGCGAGTCGGCTTTGAAGGATTCCACCGTCATACTGCGCTCCTTATTGCAAACGCAGTACTTGCAAAATGGCTTTTTTGAGATAAGCGCGGTAAACATTTTTTTTTATATTTAAACAACAAGTCTATGTTGTATTACTTTTGAAGTGTACATAATGTTTTCCTTTACTTTACTGTCTCGTTCAGATAAAATGCGCATTACCTACTGCACTTTGATCTACCATCTGGGCTTATGAGCATTACAGTATCACTAAGGCCAAATGCAGTATTTATGTTGAATACTGCAAAATCACATAACACGTGTTCAATACTGCGTTTCTAATTAGCAATCATGTAATGTTTTCATGCCTGGTACAAATACTGTGAATAGCACTTTAGAATACTGCGTTTAAGTTTAGCGGCGTAAGAGTAGCTCTTTGTTAAACTCGCTACAGACAAACGCAGCACTGTAGAATACTGCGTTTGGCTTTAGTTAGTACCTATCGTTGCAAAAAAGTTATATGCCAAATTAATCTATAGTAATTGTGATATGTACTGCACATGCTGATTGCTGCAGGGTCTTGTTAGCAAAAGCAAAACTGTTGTGTCAGTACTGCATTTCTCATAAAAACAGTATCCAGTAAAAAAAACATTTAAAAAATAAATATCTATAGATTAGTGCCTTGAAATGTCATTTTTGCAAAAAAGTGAAAATCCCAAGAATGACAATTACTGCAAGTATAATTAGCAGGGCAGCATACTATTCACGTATTTAACACGAACCCTAAACAATTATGATCAAGCAAAATAATATTTTGTATTTTTTACTGCATTATTCTGAGGCAGGTCCTGAGACACTTTGGGGGTTAAACCCCCAAATCCCCCTAGCCCTCTTGAGTATCCAAGTCCATAATAAATAGGATAGATATACAATAACATTTAAACTATTTTAACCCACCATTAGCTTGATAAAAATGCAGAACGATAGATGTGGGCCCAGTTGACCATTATCAAATTTTAAAAGGGATAACTGGCCTTCGGACCCAGGTCTAAAGCGGCCAAGTGACCCCTAACCCTGTAGATAGATAGATATCAACACATAGGCTAGAATCACGAGGTTGGAACGACAGGTGAAAGTTAATGATTTCATTCTTTTCTTACAGAGACTGCCAGACTCTTACGCATTTACTAAAATCAACATTAGGTAGTGGAATTATGACAATGCCTTACGCTTTCAATCATGCAGGGATTATCGTTGGTATTCTGGGAGGATTTATCATAGCTGCTGTAACCACCCACACTTCATATGTCCTGGTAAGATTATTTTATCTTGATTTGATTACGTAGCAAACAACAAAGTTAACTTACAAATTCTAATGTAAATAAAACACGTCACTGGCGAATATAGGAGGAGATTTGTAGAGCTCAAGCCCAAGTAATCCCTCCCTTTCCAAGGTATCCAGGATGTTTGTAAATCCCCCCGCGACATTGGGTTTGAACCCTAGTGCGAAATTTGTCTTGTAAAAAAAGTAGGTATATTTCTTTGATAAAACCGAAAAAAGAGAGGCGAAACCAAGAATCAAAATCTTAGTCGAGCATTTTTTAACTACTAGTTGACTTATTTTTACTAGCTGTCCCGCGCAACTTCGTTTGCGTAAATTTTCCCGTTTTTGTTACATTTCTCATTGCTGCTCCGCTCCTATTGATCGTATCGTGTTGTTAAATAGCCTATAGCCTTCCTCGATAAATAGGCTATCCAACAGTGAAAGATTTTTTCAATTGGGATCAGTTGTCCCTGAGATTATCGCGTTCAAACAAACAAACAAACTCTTCAGCTTTATAATATTAGTATAGATGGGACTAGCTGGCTTGATCGAATTAGGTTCGAAGAAAGTGATTCAGAAAAATAACCTCGAAACTTTTGTACAATTTCAGGTTGACTGTGCTCATATACTGTACTACAGAACGAAAAAGAAGAAAATGGACTACCCTGATGTTTTGGAAGCGGCATTTGCTACAGGACCAAAATGGACCCAAAATATATCAAAAATCGCTAGATATACCGTACAAGTGGGCATATTTGCAACATACTTCGGTGCTTGTTCGGCAGACAACATCCTCATTGCAACAAATATAGGCCAAGTTATTAAATATTACACAACAAATGAAACAGTTGCCGCTACTGTAGCTCTGGAAACCCTGGATCACTCATTTATGAGGTCTATTATAGCTTGCCTCATGCTGCCACTGATCCTCTTAGTGTGGGTACCAGATTTGAAATATCTCGCGCCAATTTCAACAATAGCCAACTTTTGTATGGCTATAGTTCTAGGACTAACATTCTACCACGTCATTCCGAACCCAAAACCTATAAGCGAACTGTCATTATCACGACCCATTACAGAGTTCCCATATTTTTTCGCGACTACTTTGTTTGCGATGGCAAATATAGGAGTTATTATGCCTCTGGAAAATAACATGAAGACGCCTCGACACTTAATAGGTCCTTGTGGTATTCTGAACAGGGGAATGTTTGGCATAACTTTCGTCTACCTACTGCTTGGTGTCTTCGGTTATATGAAGTATGGAGACAGCGTCCAGGAAATCATCACCGCAAACTTGCCAGTTAAGAACATAACGGGAATAATCGTTAAGATACTCATTGGATCAACTGTTTTATTAAGTTTTGGCTTACAATTCTACGTGTGCCGTGAAATGGCCTGGGATAGTATGAAACATCGTTTTCAAAATCATCCACTAGTGGCCGAGTATATTGTAAGAACTCTTTTAGTGGTCATTTGTGTTTCAATAGCAATCGCTATACCGAGGATTGGGCCACTAATTAATCTTGTAGGCGCATTGGGCTTCTCCTTATTGGGAATTGTAGGCCCAGTAATCATTGAAACCGTCACCTACTGGGGAATCGGCTATGGTCGCTATAACTGGAGGATTTATAAGAATATTTTCTTGATTGTTTTTGGACTCACAGGCCTTTTTTCCGGAAGCTACCTTGCTATTCAGGATATAATAAAGGAATTCGCGAAATAACCATTTTTTTAGTTTTATTTTTATAAATAAAAGTATTAACAATTAATTCGTTAGATAACTAACGTACCTAATAGTTAATATACAACGTGTAATAAGAACCACGGAACAGAAAAAACAAGAATAGAACGGTGTGGTCAAATTTAAAGGTTATAATGTATCTGTACACATACCAAATTGTATCTAAACCTGAATAAATACCAGATTGCACCCTCCCCCCCCCCCTCCCCACCCCACCCCCCTCCACAATATGATCCTGGGTCCGCGTCTACGGATTTGTGCACCAACGGAGATTAGCCAAGCCTGTGTTCTGAAAACGAGTGCATAATTCGAATAAAATACCTATGACTACATCTTTCTGTTCCACATTGTATAGCAGAATACTCTATAGTAGGTACACAAACCCAATTGAAAGCGGTCAGGTAAATCTGCCAGACGACGTTTGAAAAAGGTGCAACGCCAACGTGACAGCTAAGGACAAATTTTATTGGCATAATAAATATCTTCTGGCTATGAATCATAGCATATTGCCAACTCGACCATGTAAGGGATTTTAGAGGCAATATTCAATTCAGCCCGATTTATAAATATTACTTTTATTGTAACTTTATTCATAGACATAAGTGTTTAACAAATCGAGTAGGTACCTATCTTGCTAAAGCAAAGGTAGAGTAGAAGGGGAGGAAGGATTTGGTGTTAAAAAACCAACAGATTATTAGATGTCACACGTCTTACAATTTTTGGTTCTAGGAGATTGTTCTGCAGAATTAACATCTAGGTAGGTACAGATTTACTCTAAGCCACTCCTGCCTAGAGATGCCTTAACTCTTATGCTTTCACTAGAATAGAATATATTTTTATTCATTCTAGTGACAGCATAAGAGTCAAAAAACATTCTGTTTTCCTTTTAAATAAAATGAAACAGTTGACTTGTTAAATAATAGAATGTACTACCTGACTTATCATTTACATCGAAAATACGTAAAGGTACATTGTCTTGAAAAAATAATGTTGTATAAGATTGTTTTGAATATACCGCGATTTTTATATTTATTAGATACATTAAGTAGAAGGCCTTAATCGCGTAAAACATTTAAAGGCATAACCTTTTATAAGTCGTAGTATTTTATCACTACATATATTAGCGACTAGCTGACCCGCGCAACTTCGTATACGTCAATTTTCCCCGTGTTTTCAACATTTTTCATTGCTGCTCCGCTCCTATTGGTCGTAGCGTGATGTTATATAGCCTATAGCCTTCCTCGATAAATGGGCTACCCAACAGTAAAAATATTTTTTAATTCAGACCAGTAGTTGTTGAGATTACCGCGCTCAAACAAACAAACAAAAAAACTCTTCAGGTCTATAATATTAGTACAGATAGAATTACTTTTGAGCATGTCTCAAAGTATTGTTTAGTGACAGAGAGATAGCTATGTCCATAGGCGTACGCCCATGGAATGGACATAAGGGTTTCCCTAATGGGTTCTGTGGAACCCTGGGGTCCCGTAGAACGGTAACCAGAGTTCGTTTTTTTTTTAAGTCTTCATTGCCTGGGTACCTAGAAAGAACAACAAAAACAAAACGAGAACACATTGCATCATCAATGTGTCTTGTTATGATGGTTACAGGAAATAAGAACTTTTATATCCATTATGGACTTGGGGTTCCATAAAATAAAAGGGTGGGTGTTCCGCTATGTTAAAAATTTGGGAACGCGCCTATAGGGGCCCAGGCTACAGCCTAAACAGTCCATAAAAGAGCCTGCTTAAATGACTTATAAACTTGAAAACAGCGCCATCTATCTGCTTTCTAATACAATGGTTGCTTGCAGATGGCGTTACTAATGTAATGTAAATCTCTCATCTCAATCTCTCAAAGTTATATCATCATATTATCTCTCCAAGTCCCCCCTAGGTACCTAGGGGGAGATTTGGTAGCGCAATTCCCCCTTTTTCCATTAGTACACATTAGGCCGATGTTTAGTCAATTGTACAAATGAAACCCACTTCCTCCCTTGAAATTGCAAAAGTCCCCCCAAACCTCGGTAGATATTGTATATGCGGTAAACGGAATTAACAAAAGAAGGAACTTGATTCGCCCTCTATTTAACATGAAGAGAAACGTAATACCTACTAATCTTTACATTACATTAGTAACGCGATCTGCAACCAACCATTGTATTAGAAAGCAGATAGATGGCGCTGTTTTCAAGTTTACAAGTTATTTAGCTGGCTCTTTTAGGGACTGTTTAGGCTGCAGCCTGGGTCCCTATAGACCTGTAGACGCGTTCCCAACATTTTTAAGACTGCGGTACACCCACCAAATACCTTTTATTTTATGGAACTCCAAGTTCATAATGGTGGGGGAGGTGCCATTAACCATATGTCCAAGTTATCCAAATGTACAAGTCTTATGAAAGTTCTTATTTCCTGTAACTATCATAACTGGACACATTGGAATTTTGCAATGTGTTCTTGTTTTGGTCTTGTTATTCTTTCTACCCAGGCAATCAAGACTTAAAAAAAAAATCGCCGATGCCTGGTTACTGTTCTACAGAACCCCAGGGTTCCCCGGGACCCACTTTAGGAAACCCATAAGTGACCTATTAGTTTTGAAAATGGATTTATTTACTTGCTTCTTGTTACTTTATTTTACTTAGGTGAATATTATTGTTTGCCTATTGTTTTCGAACTTGTAGTACATGTGCCTCACATGTTTACCACAAGCATTGCTTTTGCTTCCTAAGTGAATAAAGAATTTTGATTTTGATTTTCTTCAAAGACTCATGCTTTTTTGGTACAATAAAACGAAAACTGCAATTATCAACTAAGCCTATTTATTTTCTAATAACATACAAATAACATAAATAAATCTTTCAAACTTCATCAATTAACTTAAACCTCTGATGCTGCGGTTCAGGTATAACATTGTAATACTTCTTCGTAATAGTCTGGTCTTCGCGACCTCCATAGACTCTCTTTACCCAAGTATGATTCCAAAAAGGGTCAAACTTCTCACAAGTTACTACCACTTTGCCTGCCTCCATGGCAAATAATGTGCCATTGCGGCCAAAACCAACCTGAAATTTTAATAAATAATTTATTTCACTGGCTGTTCTTTGCTGCTTTGGTTGTATATATATAAGTAGGGTTGCCATCTCTAAAATCTGGCAACAAGGACAAGAAAAAATTAACAGCATCCCAGTCCTTAAAGTTATACCTGGAGTAGAAATGGCTTGCCCAGACTCCCTTTTAACTAGGGCAAATCCAGAGAAAAATAAGTTGGATATCAACCCTACTTTATAAAGTATGAAGATAAAATATATCCTATGTACTTCAAATATCAGTTACAATTAATCTGCGAGAATTAACTCAGTACACACGAAAAATAATCTTATGTTGGACGGACAACTGTATTACTACAACTCTGCCCACCCAAAAATATTTATAAAAATTGGCAAATCTAATTAAATTTATTAAATTGTACAACCCAGATACTCTACAATCATTCATGCACTGATATATTCGTTCATTTTCATTCAGGCTACTTACGTTAAGTCCGGGATGGAATCTGGGAGTTCTCTGGGTAACTAACATATGACCAGCTTGAACATGATGACCATCTTGCACCTTCCACCCTCTACGCTTCGGCTTCACCTTACAATTCGTATTTTGTGTACTACCCCCCGTCTTCTTACTAGCGTTACGAACGAACTCTGCAAAATAGAACAAGGAATAATGCCGATTTTCTTTCAGTATTTCTAACCTTAAAACTGGTCTTCTCAATTTAGCAAATTTTTACCTAAGAGGACAGAATTTACTTTATTTGCACCAAACAGAATCTTTTGTGACATTTTCTAATAATTCAGTGTGCACTTGAAAGTATATAAAAAGATTTCTACGTTTTACAGGACCATAACAAATTACAAACGACAATGACACTAATGACAGCTATCCTAAGATATGACCACAGATGTCACAGATGATTTTTTTACTCTTCCCTTTCCGTAGTATTAAACTCTTTGCTTTGCTGTTTCCCTTCTCTCCCTATAACCAGTAAGAATTATGGCTCGCACATTCTGCGCCTAAGCCGCGTGCGTTACCCCAATCAAACGAGCAAAAATTCGATGAGCTTACGTCGTTTTCCTATGCAATGATTTTATCTAGTTTAGTTTCGGAATTCTTGTGGTCATCTTCCGATTCTATTATCATACCAGCTCCAGCTCCATGGTAAGTATGTTGTACCATAATATTGCATTGTCATCGAAGATACACGAGAATACCAAGTCAGGAAGTGGTATTAATTTAGCTTCTAAGATTAAATTAGATTGAAAAAATATAATATTTTACTAAGTAGTTATTATAGACTGAGATACGGCTGCAGATTCGCATCGTTCATCGAGTATTGTAATAAAATCATGTTTTTATATACAATCATAAACGGGGCAATATGTTTTGGCCAGTCTGCCTATCATATTTTGCCTTATAAGGTTTCTGTCCCGTCGCTCGCCCCCCACCTTACCTTTTGAACCGTGTGACCAAAAAATATGAATAAAATAACAAAGGTAGCTTAAATAGGTACTTAAAACTAAAATTATTTCGGACATGATCGGATATTATATACCGTCATTGAGTTATGGCCGAAAAACTGCATTTCCCAACAAAAGGGCGTAAGTATTTTATATGCTCTTTGGGCGTAAGTGCCTTATACATACGCTCTTCTGCTGATGAAAATTTTCAAGGCTGCGAAACTCTACATTGAGCATGGTCCGACATGCTCTTGCCCGTATTTTTTTAAAATTTAATCTAAGTTTTTTTCGTTTTCCTGAAGAAAAAATAATTTAAGATCGATCCTCCATCGTCTTACATATTATTAAAAAAAATAATAAATGGCACCCTAGACCGACTCAACTATAAATTGTGGTGTTGAAGTGACAAGTTGGTGACAGTGACAACTGTGACAAAGCAAAGCAAGGCAAAAGCTTCGTTGTTGTTGTGTGGATTACATTTTATTTTATAATAAAAGTTTAATTCTAGCCTTACCTCTTGTAGAACTTCTTGGGAAAACAATGAGTTCCGACCCACTTAACATAGCGAGACGCAAGCTAAACGATGTTCTCGGCGAAAAATCAACGAAATATTTCAACCACATGAAGCAATGGTTTCGAATGAAGCTAACTAAAGAAGAATTCGACGCCGAAGCCCGAAAACTATTATTCTCTGATCAAGTGCATTACCATAACGAGTTTCTGTTAGCATTGTTGAATAAAGTAGAAGGTCTGGCCGAAACATCGATTAGTATTGCCCAAGAAAAAGCCAGCACTCATAACCGAAACAGTAGAAGACACAAAAGGAGTTCTCGTACTTCTGAGAAGTCTAACTTCGAGCCTGTTGATTTACTAGAGTATTTGTCTCCTAATTCACCGCCAGGCGCGGGCAGTGATGGTGTCAAATATGCTGCACAGGTACTTTTTAATTTTTCGTATATTTTCCATCATACCTACTGGATTATGCAGTCAGTTATCACGAAAAAATCCTGTCATCGTTCCCCAGCATAATAAAATAAATAAATAAAAAAGCCTTTAGTAATCCATTGGCATCAACATTTGTATGAATAGTAATGGTTGTGGATACTGTTAGTCTAATATTCATGTCATCTGGAGCCCTATTCGGCTGTAGGCCTCTTCCAGAGATTGCCATTTGTGTTGATTTCTTGCGAGGTTGGACCAATTACATGTTCTGACAGTCTCTAACTCGACCCTCCACCTTGCCTCTGGTTACCCTCTGTTTCTGTGCCCATGATCTGGGTCCTCTCCATATAGTCACTGTCTTGGCACACCTGTTGTCAGGCAGTGTGTTCCTCAACATACTATATCACATTTCTCACTCTCTTTGTCACATTTCATTAAAATCCATTAGCCTTCTAGTTGTGAAAACACAACAAACAAACTCACTTTCCCATTTATAAACATTAGTGAGGCTTATATTTTTAATTCACAGTTTGTAGGCTTGAGGTTTTAATTCAATTGTGTTTTTAATATCTTTTTTTTTTTTTTCATTAAATTATTTTATGACTTATACTATGTAACCACAGTCTCATAATGAATATCTTTACAGGAGGTATTCTTGCCAGATCATGCACTAGTGGTTGGACGTTTCATGTTAGCTGCCTGGGAGCTAGGTCTTGAAGGGGCCGATGATGATGCAGCAGACATAATCGTAGTTGCAGTGCAGAATTTTCTCAAGAACGTAATTTCCGCAGTATTGTCACAGAGGAAAGGCTATAAAATCCACAATAGGCACTTCATGTATGATATTGGAGGGGACATGCCTAACATGTGGTTGAGGAATACTTCAAAGCTGTATGATCCACAGTGCGAGGGAAGGCTTAATGTAGATGATGGTATGAGTGATTGTTTGGGTCCTAGATGTCCACCCACTATTGATGAGATGGAACAGTCTGCTGTTTTTGAGATTGCTTGCAGGTAAGGCATAGAAATATAACTTCATAGTTTTCTTTTGGATTTGCTTATGGTTATAGTACAAGCTTGCCCATAACAAGAATTGACAGTGACCTTTCCTAGTTTACTGTCACATCAATTCTTGTTATGTGCAAGCCTTGATGTGACAGTAACCTAGGAAAGATTACTATCTTACCTTTTTTTTGGTGTAAATATTGATTAACTAGTCATTTTTTATATTATTAATATACTATATTAAACTTTCAAACAAGCACTGATTTGCTTTTCTGGAATAAACATTGAGAATTTAAAACAAACAATTATTTATTAAGTTACATTAAGTATCTCTCATTGATTTGGTATTAATTTTTTCAGCACATCAAACACTGAACCTAATGACGACAAGCTGACCATAGATGAATTCTACAATACACTACTGATAAATAAAAATATTATTGCATGTCATTCCGTGTATGCAGTCAACATGGAAAGATTAGCGATTATGTTAAATCATCCCAGTGTATAACTTTATTTTTAAATTGTAATAAAGCTGTAAATATTATGTTGAACTTATCTTTAGGTGAAAATAAAAAATAAAATTGTAATAAGTGTTTTCATTGTAAAATAAAATGTACAAAATAACTTATTATACTAAAGTCACTTCCAACTTATAAACTATACAAATGCAACAAAATCATGTGTTTAATAACTACATGAATAAAAGGTTTTTGACTATCTTTGTGAGCAAAGTTTATATTAGGTAGCTACACACATTCGGCCTCTGCTCTCCTTGATGGTATGTGAAAATGCTAACAGATAATCTAACTTGAACATAATCCAACCAATGAAAACGACTAGCAATGTTCATGTATTATCATATAAAGAGTAGGGGTTAACTAGTTTTCTCTTGACTTTGAAGACAAATAAAATTAAAGTACCATATCAATGTCATTTTACTTTACCCATGCCCAATAAGTCTACAAAATAACCACTGATTTTGTATGGTTTAATTACTGTTATGTTAGTTCTAATAGGTACTGCTGTTTTCTCTCGTTTTTTATTCTTATGACATTTCCACTTACGCACAATCAGGCGCGGATACAAGGGGGCAAGGGGGGGGACAGGGGGCTATAAAGCCCACCTCAGACTCTTTAATGGTCAAGTGTTCGCCATACATTTGGTTTGGTCCGCCATTGACGGAAAAAAATACTTGCCCTTGGCCGGTGTTGGGTCAAAGTGGCCCAGAACATGATCCTGGATTCGCGCCTCCATATCTGCCCCCTCTCTATCTATAATAACTATGATGGTACAACGGCAGTTTGATAACCAAGGCACGATCACTGTTAGACGATTTTGTGTGGATTACCGAGTTAGATTGTGTGTAAGTATTTTAAGTTTTTACCGTTAACATAGCCGATGGACACTACATTCTATGAATGGAATGAACGAGATACGAGCGGCGTCGAAGCACCAGGCTCCGAGGATTCAGAAGGCGACTGAATGTGGATAGACGGTACATTTCTTTCTAAATAAGGAGTATGGGGAGGACTTGAAGCAGGTACGGGCGGCATCTGCTCCATTTCTTGCCCTTCTTGAGTATCGTCACGTCGCTGAGGGCTGCCCAGTAACCTTCGTTTCTTCCAGGCGACGAAACCAAGTATAGATAGCACTGCAATTATGCTAATTGTTCCAAATGTTATTCCCGTTGCTGAAGCATTTGACATGGTGTATAAACCTAAGAGTGAAAAGGTATATTATCTGTCTACTAGTTTGTTTAAACGTCCTAAAGGCGGTCCCTGCGCTGAAATGAGCTCAAAGGACCAGTAACCATGGACTGGAGGTACTAAAATAAACTTAACCTGACTGGATCACGACCTCATATAAAGCCAGGTCTGACTTAGGATTTCAGTTGCCCTAGCCTCTACTAGATACAGACAGACCTTTCCTCGACTTCAGGTCTCGGGGCTGGCACTGCGAGATCCGCGGGGTCTTCCTTACAGGCGCTGACCCAAGGGGGCAAATGCACCCTCCTGTGGCCCCCAGAACAATGCACGGATGGTTACTTATCGGTCCCTTTCTCTCAGTTCTAAGCTTCGATCTAATTAGCCTATGGAAGCCCATGCTTTTAAATAAAGGCGGTAACAAACCTTCAACTTGAAAGTTCATGACATCGATATACTCGTGGCCATCATCCAACCCCGCACCGCACGTCCAAGTGCCTACATCGACGTATTTTACTTTGCGAATGGTCACTGCACAGTCTCCACGATCTAAACTCTTGTTGCTCGGGAAATAGTATCTTTTTAGAAGAGGCCTGAAAATTTAGTTTTAAGTAAAATAATCATAATTATGGAAATAACTAACGTAAGAAAACTTATTTATTCGTTGAGTTACAACTTACAACACACTACATACGGCACAGTAGTCTTTTACATAAGGTAAGAACCTAAGTAGGTGGAAAACAGACATCCTTATTCCAACCATCTACTTCTCGGCTTATTTTAGACGCGTAGATAAGGCAGTTAGGATGTGAAAAAATAGTAACACGAACTATTTTGTCAAAAACGTTCAATTATTGGAAACTTACTTGGCTTCCGTAACACTCGGATCTATGCTAAACGGCAAACCATTTGGCGGTTCGAAGCGGCAATAACTGAGAGGTATGAATCCCTTAGTAGTCGTACAATACAGTGTCATCGACTTTCCATGAACAGCCGATATATTTGACTGAACTGCAGCGATTTCGCCTACGACTTTAAGTTGGATGATTTTCATTCCTTCAACGCCAACGGACGGACTTCCAATGTGACATCGCCATGCTCCTGTGTCGTTCGCAGTTGCCTTTATTTTGACTGAACATTTGCCTACGTTAGTTGCAAGACCTGTAAATCTAACATAAAGGTGTTTAATCTATGAGCTAAAGTCAGCCCAATGATTAGGAGTAATTTACTCCTTAGGTATCATTGGTTTATTTCAATTCTAAAGTTACGTAGGTCCATAACATTATCTACAGAGAAAGAACTTTAAAACAAGAAAACGATCACAATCAAATAAACTTAATGTTATACTTTAACTCTTACATATTAGGACCAAAAGAAATTTCTGATAGCTCTCACACTAGATCTAGCCTGTATCGCGGGTACCAATACTTAGCTAATATTAGATACGCACAGTCAATTACGTAGGTAAGTCGGTTTTTGAAAATATTTAAACACAAATGCAAATCATAGGCATCTATCCCACCTACGGCGAGAAAGCGAGTAGCGATTTAATCGCTCAAGAAACGTACACACTTATGTAGATCCTGTGTAAACAAAAGAGAAACATATATTAATAGTTCATCGCTGACTATTCTCACTGCCGGCGAGTACTTGCTCTATACTGATCTTTTCCCCCTCCCTGGCCAGCGAATTACACTGAAGAGTCAACTGCCTCTTCAGTGTCAGTCGCTTGTGAGTCGTTTGGGCACAAGGCCCCCAACAAATTTTGACACAGTGCTCTAAGGCAAGCTACGGCCCTGTTCAACACAAATATCTCGTTTGACACTTTCTTCGGATCTACAATTTATAACTATCTAATGTGCGCATTAACAAACATTAAAAATCCCCGGTCACGTAAGACAATCACCTGATTATAAAAAAAATGAAATAACGGATTTGCATCAAATCAAAGCATCTGAGAAGGCCATCTCGATAAGACCACCATCATTCTTTTAGGCGCTGACAAAACAGTTACTTATATTACTAGTATACCTAGTATTATATTATCTGTGCCTAAATCTATAAAAGTCCTCCTTCTGCGCCGGAACTTGACGACCGGAACTTTTTTTACATTAAATTTGTATATATACAGTTATGCCGGTACGGTGCTGCAACCATTACACCATGAAACTCACGCAAGCAATAATCATAGTAAGTAGGTACGTAGTAGTATAATCAAGTTTTAAATGAATTAGCTAGCCTACTATGGTGTGGATGGGAGCATCAATTATAAAGGAGGGTAAAGGCAACATGCGATTCGATTATTATAAGAAAAACAAATATTTATGAACCGCTAATAAAAAAAATAAGCCTTTATCATGATAATGACAAGGCCGACCAGTCACCCCAAGTAGCACCCGTTCACGAGTTTGACACATGGGTCAGCCATCATCCCCGGAAAGATACGACCGGACCCACACCGCCACGCGCTACCACAAGCAATGACATTTTAGTGAGCATGAAGATCCCTGACATTAGGTACATCTCATAGAAACGATAATAACCTTATATAATTTAATGATTGCTAGTTACCGTTAAGTACTCAACAATTTCAATTAAATGTCGGTGTGAATGCAAACATTTTAATATTTAACACAAATACATTATTCTGCCTTTTTATAACTACGACCATGAATTTAGTAACCAGTTTATACGATAAAATAACCGGACAAGAGCATGTCGGACCATGCTCAGTGTTATGTAGGCGGTTTCGCAACCTTGAACAATTGCATCAGCAGAGCTCTTCTGCTGTATGTTCATGGCAGTCGGAACAGTCAGACAAATGTCAGACGGTATATCTGATCTTATCCAAAATAATTTTAGTTTAAAGTATTTATTAAGCGCTATCTTTGTAATTTTTTTAAGCTATTGCATAGCTTTTATCGCGGGCTTTGAGCGCGGCGACCTAATCAAGAAATTCCGTAACGAAAATAAAACCTAACACTCCCCACTCCGCCAACCATGTATCTCAGCCGAGCGTTCGCTTAACGTATATGTATATGATACGACTGTACGAAGCTCGCACGTTACGGATCGAGACGAGCTGCTCCGAAATGTAATGAAAAGAAAAAAAAATACTGCAAAAATAAAAAATAAATAAATAATTATAATTGCTTAGGTAAGTTGACAAAAAATGCTAGGTATGCAATAGATTTACCGCGGCAGTCCCCGAGTGCCACACATTTCATATTTTTTTACACAATACACACATAGGACACGATATACTTATACAACTTTCGGAGCGATTATTTCTAAAAATATTCACTCAATCAAAAAAGTTTATTAGAAATCTTAAAATGTTTATAATATTTGCTGATAAAAAGGTCAGCTTCTATTATAAGTAGGGGAGTCCCCCCCCCCCTTAAAAAATGTATTATTATTATTTAGCTATCAAACTAAGTAGCGGCTACTACAAGACACCTTTTCACCTAATTTCATCAAGATTCATTGAGTAGTCTTTGAGTAAAATGCCTGTGACATACGGACGGACGGACAGACAGACAGACGGACATGACGAAACTATAAGGATTCCGTTTTTGCCATTTTGGCTACGGAACCCTAAAAAGGATGAAATTCAAGATATAATTTGAAAATTCAAAATTTCTAAATTAAACAAATTAAAATTCATAACTCCTGTGTGAGCATTACGATCATGTGTTTCTTTACAATAACACAGATAATATAACAATAATAAGCTTTCTGAATAAGGTAGTTCTTCATTGGGGAAAATCGATAGCTCAGTGATCGTCCGGCAACCATCAAATCAATATTGGAGAGTACTGCCATGTTGCCGGCCACAGCATTGCCGCCACAAATTGCCGTAAATAATGGCCCGATTAGATGCTCCTTTATTATTATAGGCACAGATAATATAATACTATACTAGTTATAGGTTAGACATCTATCTAATTAAGTTAAGTTAGAGTAGGTAGGTATTCGATCGCTATAAATTTCAGTTTCGATCTCCACACGAGATAAGTTAATTTATTTCGTTACGTTCATCAGAGTTGATGAACTTTGGCTCTAATAATTAACAATCATAATTGGTTAGTATGGGATTCCGCAACTGACCGGGGAACACTACTTTGATAACTCTAAATAAAAATCGATCGCTCAGTGATCGTCCGGCAACCATCAAATCAATATTGGAGAGTACTGCCATGTTGCCGGCCACAGCATTGCCGCCATAAATTGCCGTAAAAAATGGCCCGATTAGTCGCCCCTTTATTATTATAGGCACAGATAATATAATACTATAATAGTTATAGGTTAGACATCTATCTAATTGAGTTAAGTTAGAGTACAATAAGTAGGTATTCGATCGCTATACATTTCAGTTTCGATCTCCACACGAGATAACTTAATTTACTTCGTTACGTTCGTCAGAGTTGATACACTTTGGCTCTAATAATTAACAATCATAATTGGTTAGTTATCTACCTATCCATACATTCTTCGGTTACGTGTGCATATTATCGGTATTGTTTTTGTACCTAGTTGTTCAACGGTAGGTACATACCTACCTACCTAACCTATTTGTATTTGTTGGGGCGATAAAGAAAATTTAGACACAGTTATTATCACATTCAAATAAGCATAGGTACATGTATATCTACTACTAGTACATAGATACCTAAACGCGCTATTTTATTTATTCCAAATTGAATAGCAGGTAAGGTTGCTTTGCTGCATTGCTCGATTATAATATCGCAACTTCGTCTGCGTAATTTTTCCCCGTTTTTGCAACATTTCTTATTGCTGCTCCGCTACTTATTTCTCCACTATTTAATAGATGTTATTATATATAAACCTTCCTCTTCAATCACTCTTATCTATTAAAAAAGACCGCATCAAAATCCGTTGCGTAGTTTTATAGATTTAAGCACACATAGGGATATAGGGACAGAGAAAGCGACTTTGTTTTATACTATGTAGTGATATGATACCAAAAACAATGGTTTTTATCAATCAATCAATTTAGTATCTAGGATAAGGTAGGTATATAATATTGGAATGCACGATTTGTACTCTACGGTTCAAGCTAACAAATTGTGAGAAAGTATTACGGTTTCGGTGCTTATACTTATGCAAAAAAAAATCCTCAACCACCATTTAAGTAATTTTGTAGTTATTTTTGGTATTGAGTACATACTTATTAGTAGGTAGGTGTTTGATGGCTGATTTTTAATTATAAAAACTTTTAAAAATACTCACGAATATCTCTTCCCGCTGGGATGTATAAATCCACAATATCTCATTGGCGAATCCGTCCTGCATTCTATATGGATATGCTCATTTGCAAGAGCCAGAATAGTTTCAATTCCATTTTCGTTGATTACTCTAAATGCTGAGAAAATAAACGTACAAAAACATTTATTCTACATACAATTCGAACGTCAAATATGTACGCGATTATCTATGCAAATCACTAACCACGTTTGAATTGCTCAACATTTCGGTAAACAAATTCACAGGTTTTTTTGCGCAATGTTACTTTACTGTAGAATGTATGAATCTATCTAACTAAATAAATCACCAACACTTAAAAATCAAATCAATCTTAATTATTTGCTGCCTCGCTGGAATACCTACTTACGAGCTTCATTTTAGAAGAACCTACCTATTAACAATCTGATTTTGATAACGATGTTTACTGATTTGCTAATACAACAAACAAAATCTAATATCTAGTTGTTTATAATAGTTTATTAATACGTTTATATTGTTTACCTTGTGTTATTATTAGATATTCACTCACAATTAGCGCTATAACCAACACACACAGTTGGTATTTACACATTTTCATAATACACAACTCTTCGGTGGGACACAGAGAACTAGTAAAAATCATCTACCCACTTTAAGCCTGCTACCCTCACAAAACTTTATCATACTTTTGTTACGTGTCAATTAACCGAGTTTTACGACTGCACTATTGATAACTTGAGCGACCCATTAAACTTGAGTTATTATTTAATAAACATAAATGATATAAGGGGTAATGACGTTATTACTGCACCTATGTGCATAGAAAAAAATGTTTATTAAAGGTCGCACTTGAGTTCTTCAGCTCCTCTTGCCTGCAAATAACTCGCGCTTAGGAAAAACATAATATCTACCTACAATTTGCTGTCGTTTATATTATAATTTACTGATAAATAAGTATTAAGTAATTTAATGTTTTATCTAAAGTAAGTATACCTAAGACGTTTATTTGCTTAATATGGCACAGAAGTTGCTTGCATTTACTCAAAAACTACACAATGAATATTGGTGAAATTTGGAACATAGGTGTCTTAGTTCGATAGTTGTTAAATAATAAAAATAAATATATTTAGGGTAACAGAAGCTGTTTTTTTTTAGCAAACATTATCGTGTGACACATCATTCCTCTTCTGCTGGTTGAATTTTTCACATCGTATATTTTTATATGTTTTTTTGCATTTATTTGTAATAGAGGCGGCACGGCAACGGCTGTGACATGTTTTTGGCCAGTTTTTTAATTTTGTTCTTGTTTCATAACAATCGTATAACATAAAACTAGTCAAACTAGTTACGTATCATGTTAGTTTTACCCGCATTACATTTTAACTAAAAAAAGTACCGATTAGTCAAGCAAACCAGACTATTGTCCGTTCACAATCAAATGGCCCCTGGCCTAAATGTTGGTAGTACTGGATATGATGTTGCCAATCATTAACTTGACATTCACCTTACCTAAAAGTCATTAGATCAAAAAAAATGCAAAAACTAAATGTATGGGAGAATAATGTTGGGTTTATTTACCTGTAAATGCATCTGTGCGAAAGTAATCGCATTTTCCCCGATGTTGATAAATCTTGTTCAGTTTTCTAGCTATTACAGATATTTGAAGTTTGTCAACCGACTTCAAAAAGGAGGAGGTTCTCAATTCGTCTGTATGTTTTTTTTTTTTTATAACTTTGCATTGAACGACGCCGTTTGTAGTATTTTACGTAATACGTACCTATGTTTAATCTCAGAAAATGAACTTGTTTAATTAATTTAACTAAGACGCGTATGATTAACAGTGAGTACACAAGCAATTTAATTACGGGCGTTAAAAATGCGGCGACCCGGCCTCTCGATGTGATTATGTGATCTATTCACAACGCCCAGGGTTAAAAATACAACACTGCGCGATTTAACGTCGCGTTGCCTTGTAAACTTGTACTTGGGAATGCATTTGTTCTATTTAAGTGATATTTTTACGCGCGTTAAAAATACACTCGTGCGAATTAAAAATGTAATTTCCCCTTATTGTAGGCATAATGTCAGAAGCTGGTAGTCTAGTCAAGGAACACTTATTGATGAATTATTGTCCGTTCATTATGATGTGTCCTTTGGCCTCTCAATGTGGGCGCCACTGCGCGTAAACATATCATTTAAACGTATATATCATATATGCATAGCATATCTAAACCAGTTTTATAACTCATTTTGTAAATAGGACTTTATGGATGGCTTAATATTTCGATTTGGCCCTATTTCTAGATCGCTCGCGGCTTCCTCAGCGTGGATGATTTTACCCCGTTAAGGGTTTATTCGCTTTCAAACGCTGAAAGACGTGTTTCTTTATCTACAAAGTCAAATTTTCACATATTTTATACACATTTAATACAAACTTGCTACCATTTTACCCCCTTAGGAAGTGATTTTCCAAAAACGATGAATCAAGTGTTGCTTTATTTTAAAACAAAAAGGCAAATACGAAATTTTACTTTAAAACTGACGACGTTACATACAAACTTGATTTTCTTTTCCCAAAAAATCGCTTATTATCGGATGCCTACATTATAATAAGGAATATGTCCTCGAAATTTTACGTCTTTCAGCGGTTTAGGCTGTGCGTTAATCCATCAGCCAGTTAGTCAGGACAAAGAATTTCATATGTACGAGTATATAAATAGATACCGCTTTATATTTGCTTATTTTTTAAAGTACATATATGCATATAGTATGTTATCCCATCGCGGATATTTCAGTAGACCTGTATACCTGACCTATAAACCCTTTGAGATATAACAATATAATGTATGTATATACATTATATTGTTATATCTCAAAGGGTTTAGGCAGCGTTTTCGTTGAAAGCTCTCAGACGGCCTACTTTTTTCCGACCCCTCCAACAAATATCGTTATATTTTAGCCAATATATACAAAAACTGAATAAATTAGATACTAAAATTTTCCTCGAGAAGCACTCTACCCATTGGTGAAAACAGCATGAAAATGCAGTAGTTTTTGAGTTTATCATGAACAGACAGATAGGTAGACGCGGCGGAAAGCTTTTTGTGATTATTGTATGATGAATAGATATTACATACTTATGCACAGTTTGAACGGAAAATAAACCCTAAAAAAACTGGCCAACTAATCGGTATTTTCGCAACCAAACGGGACAGCATATAAAACCAAAGTTCAATGAAAAACAAAATAACCAATATTTACGGGAACTTTTTATTACGCGCATATATTTTTTTCACAAAACTATTTACAAAACAAATAACAAATGATCATTTCCTCCTATTTCTATTATTTCGACCTTTATGATCAGGCTTTTGTAAGTCTTGTTCCGTCAGTTCTTGTTGAAGTTTCTTCAACATTTGTGGTGTAATGAGACCCTGTAATTAAAAAGTTACAATCAAGCTCTTTTACACAAAAATAACCCTGTTAGTACAGACCGTGAAGAGATAGTATTATGATATTGATATTAACATTTATACTCATCGTACGCAGTGCTTTGGCCAATATTTAAGCACAAAAATGTGCATAATTGACTGCCTCTGTGGCGCGATGGGAGTGTGTCCAACTGGTACGCAAGAGGTCGTGGGTTCGATTTCCACACGGGACACCACTTTGTGTGATCCACAAATTGTTGTTCCGAGTCTGGGTGTACTTTGTGTCCGTGACTTGTATGTTTGTAAAGTCCCTAGCGACACAGGGATTGCACACTACTGCGGGAGTAGTCTTTAAAAAGAAATAAGTTTTTACAATGTAAGTGTTGTACAATATGGTATCATCTATCAACATACAGCATCCACAGACATGACATTAAATGTTATATCAACCTCAATGTCTACATTTTTGCCTTTGCATCAGTCAAGTTATAAACAAACAAACATTGGCAAATTGAAAAGAGTGGCCGCGAGTTTTTTGCCTTGTTCATTTTTCCGGCTTTACGATTAAATCATTTTTACGAACGAAAAATCTTTTATTTTTACAAATTTATTTGCGATTGGTAAACTAACAGCGGCCTATGCTGATGTATGGAGACAATAGTTTTCCAACGGCTAAGTTTGTCATGTTTAACACATGTTTTTTTCACTAACGTACCACTATATAAATTTGTCGTATATGTACATAAAATTGGGCGTCTCGCCAAAACGAAACTACCATGACAATTCCAGCTTGGTATCTACCATTCTAAAGGGGCGTCTAAACGGGCCATTTTTTACGGCAATTTGTGGCAGTACTATTGGCAACTAATTGCTCGGCCAATAATGGCAATATGTCTGCAATTGTATAGCGCATGAGTCAGTCAGTCTCCTAAACAGGCTACACAACCCGGCAACAATAAAATAGAGAGCGACTGAAACAACAACAATATTGTCAGGGCAACATTGCGGAAAATCGATCGCTCAGCGATCGTCCGGCAACCATCATATCAATTTCAATAAAATTTGTAAAACAAGCGATTTGGACCCGTTTGTTACAAGCGTTGCAGCAGCGAGGCCTTGATTTTTTTTATTGAAATATGTGAACAGTATGTACTATTTAAGATTTTCTTTTTTTTAACGTACATATACATACATATCAACCCATAAGATGGCCCACTACTGGGCACGGGTCTCCCCAGTAGAACCTACTAGTATGTAGATCCTGGGGGTAATTGCCATAATCGCCACGCTTGGCGAGCGGGTTGGCGATCGCAGTAAGGCTTTAAGTACGCAGAGGACGCTGCTGCCCGTCCTCCGGGGTGAAATCCCTTAGTCGCCTTGACGACACCCACGGGAAGAGATGGGGTGGTACTATTCTTAAGCCCCACACGGCATTGCTTTTTAACGTATGTAAAGGTAACGTACACAATCATAGCTTCCCTATACAATTGTTTATAAGTGAAGACCTGTAATTGGCTTTTTGTTTGTATTCTGTCATTTTTGGTAGCTATTGGTTTTCCGAAGTGAAATAAATAAATAAATAAATATTGGAGAGTACTGCCAAGTTGCCGCCACAAACTGCCGTAAGGAATGGCCCGTTTAGACGGCCCTTAAAATTTGTTTTAGGGATCCTGTACTAACATATTTATATCGAAAACAAAAAAGGGTAAAGTTCTCAAAAATAAGAGTAAAAGGAATATTTACCCTAGCAACAAGCATGTCGGAAAGTTTTCCTTTCTCTTCGCCTTTGTGTCGTTGGTGCGAGCCAGCTCTCGCCGGCCTTCTGCCCATCATATTGTGTGGAGTTTCGTCATCCCTAAATACTTGCTCTGAATTCCTTAGCAACCTGTTGGTAGAACAGTATTAGATAAGAACAAAGTTTGAAAAACACATGCGTTCAAAAGTGACTCTTCACAACATTACATCAGTGGCATATCAGTGTGTCTTTTTACTTTTCTTAGCACAGAGAATAAGCGTTGCGATACAATGTGGCAATGCTGCTAACCTTCTGGGCAATATACCGACTAACATCAATGGAAAGGAATTCTTCGACGCCTAAATTGGTTGTACCCTTTTTTTAGTTTTAATAGATAAGTTGTAAATAATTTGTTAATTTTAGTTTTATTTTAATTTATTTTTAAAATAGTTAGTTCGTAGTATAATCTATCTTTAATGAGGTTATCAATAATGTAAATATAAAGAAAAAACTTTTTCTTTACATTAAATAATTATACACTGACGGACTTATAAACTGCATCAAAGTAATAGACGACTTTGAAATAAATATTTTAACCAAGTATGCAAACTTTCTATACAGATTTAAATTGAAACCTCTAGATTGGTTCGTGAACTTTAAAACAGCGTAGGATCATATCTTTAAGTTTAAGTTTATGTACTGGAAAGGACCTTAAGACCTTTTTTGAAGAAAAAACAGAAGTTTAAGGAAAAATTGTTTAATTAAAAAATTGGTTTTAACAATAGACACAAACTTTATGCAAGGGTTTATTTGTGTTTTAATAAGGTGTATTACCCCCACGTGCCCTTATTACGGATTCTAATCGGTTCCGCATAGATTTTATAAGGGTTTTTAAAAGATCTTGCGGAATATTGTCCCATTCTTCTGAAAGTGCTGTTCTTAGTGCTGCCACTGTCGTAGGCGAAGGGTTTCTCGCATATACAGCTCTTTTTAAATTGTCCCAAACATGCTCGATGGGATTAAGATCCGGGCTGCGTGCTGGCCAATTCATTGTACGTATCCCAACCTCTTCGCAATAATGTTGAACTTGTGCAGCTGCATGCGGCCGGGCATTATCCTGCATTAAAGTAAAATTTTCGCCTATGAATCCCATGTAAGGCACCACGTGATCTTCTAATATCTCTGTTATGTAGCGATGTGCTGTCAAACCCCCTCTATTACCGTTTTGACGGACCATGTCTATGAACACAAGTTCTGTTCGCCCGTTCATCGATATGCCACCCCAGACCATACATGAACCGCCTCCAAAAGGAACACGCTCCTCAATGCAACTTTGAGCATATCGCTCCCCACGTCGACGATAGACTCTTCTGCGACCATCTGCACCATATAAACATGTCCTACACTCGTCCGTGAACAATACAGAGGCCCACTGCTCTTCTGTCCAATTCAGGTGATGACGCGCAAATCTTAAGCGAGCTTGTCTGTGAGCTGCAGACAACTTTGGACCATTTGCTGGTCTAAAAGGGGTGATAGCCGCTTCCTTTAACCTTCTTCTTATTGTTCGTGCACACACGTTTTTTCCACGCACTTCATTAAGCTCGGTTTTGATGTTAACTGACGTGAGGAAACGATTTCGCAGGGAAGTTGTAACAATAAATCGGTCATCACGACCTGTGGTTGCTCGAGTTCTGCCTGTACCACGTCTCCTCCTGTAAGAACCTGTCTCTACAAACCTTCTGTATATTCTACAAACCGTAGACTGGTTTAAATTTAAATTTCTACCAATCGTTCGTTGATCCAAGCCCTCCCGCACCAATGCTACAATTTGTGCCGCTTGTTCGGACGAAGTATCCATATTATGGTTCAAAAACTCTCGATGTGTTAAAAAACTAACCCAACAATTATGCTGGTAACAATAATTCAATTGACCAAACAAAAAAAATCAATGAGAATTAATTTAAAACTTTGCTATAAATAACACGCAAATCTGATACTACGAGTAAATTTTCTTTTCCCGGCTATATTCATTTGTTTTACCGCAGTTCTATTTTTAAATTTAATTTTTTTTTAAGATTAAGAGCCAGTCTTTCCATATTTATATAATTTAATCTAAAAAGTTTGCATACTTATTATAAAAAAATCCTTTTAGAGTAAACCTGAACTTTGATGCAGTTTATGAGTCCGTCAGTGTATATACTACTTTATCAAAGTCTACAACCATATTCATCTTTGAGGTCAATTTCAAGAGATAGGAAGGGAACGGAGAGTGTGCAAATTAGAATTGTTAATTTAAAATAAGTATGCTTACCTAGTTATTTGGAATATTCCTTGCTGTATAACAGCGTCTAGTTCTGTTTCCATATCGCGAACCAATTTGACGTCAGGAAACATGTCGGGGAAACGATAACTGTAAAGGTGTAAATAATAATTTGATTTCGTGCTTTATTAGATATTTGAAGCGGCAATCGTGAGGTTGCGGGTTCGAATCCTAACCATTATACTACCAACGTGAACCCA
The DNA here is from genome assembly GCA_945859575.2 of Herminia tarsipennalis. NCBI lineage: Eukaryota > Metazoa > Arthropoda > Insecta > Lepidoptera > Erebidae > Herminia > Herminia tarsipennalis. The sequence goes on from OX243830.2 coordinate 31,172,629, forward strand.
CTCCTAATACAAGCCATATTAGTAATGTAGGACTCACAATCCCACAATTAATACAAAAGTTAGACGTATTATATTATTTAACTCAAGATCACAATTATGTTAAAATTACCATTTTCTTGTGTACCAACAAACTGTACGATGTCATAAGTTTTAGGTTACAACTGAGTACCGAATATTATAATTTTACCGAACCGAGTACTCGGCCGAGTAACGCGGTTTAACTTACGCTGGTCGAAATTCGGCGCGAAAAAATGACGCGCGGCTGTTCAGTAAGAAGGATCTGTTATCTATTACTAGCGGACACCCGCGACTACCTACGCGTGGATCCCGTTCCCGCCAGATGATGTATTATACATATAAACCTTCTTCTTAAATCACTCTATCTATTGCTAAAAACTGCATTATATTCCGTTGCGTAGTTCAAAAGATCTAAGCGCATAGACAGCGAGAGCGAATATCTAAAATTTACATTATTCTTATATACCTACTAATAGGTTCTGGATAAGTGAATATGTTATGGGGCAGAGGCACTTACTGCTGCAGCTACCGTAAGGAGGTATAGTTAAAAGACGAAGTTTTTCGGCCGAGTACGTGTACTAACAAAAGTGCTGAGTATACCGAGTACTAACCGAGTACTCGGCGCATCTCTAGTTAGAACATTACTACCCGACTACGCCAGAAGCTGGGTATGTCCATCTCTAGACGTATTTCATCATGTGACATTTCGTTGAATTCCTCTCAATTATGGGAGTGACATAGGCACTCAATTTTAAACAGTTATGTTTTTTTTTTTTTTTTGAAAAAAGACGACTCCCGCAGTAGGGTACAAGCCCTGTGTCGCGGGGGACTTTACAAACATACAAGTCACGGACACAAAGTACACCCAGACTCGGGACAACAATTTGTGGATCACACAAAGTGGTGTCCCGTGTGGGAATCGAACCCACGACCTCTTGCGTAGCAGTCGGACACACTCCCACCGCGCCACAGAGGCAGTCATTTTTAAATCCTAAACAAGATGAATTTGTAGTTATTTGGTTCCCATAGATTTGCTGTAATAACAGTCGATTAGAGAGCATATATCTTAAAACAATTAAAAGTTACTCTTACCTTAACCATAGATAAAGCTCGAGCACATCGAATACAGACTCCAGATGCACTAAGTCCATGATTGTTTTAGGCGAAGGTAAAGGCCAGTCCACACAGTTGCACAGCCAGTTTTTCGTTAGAGGCTCGTTGCGGCTGTACTGGCGAACCATCTGCGAATATTCCAAAATTAAATTCCACTGACGCGAAGCGGGGCGGACCGAAACTCAAAATAATTAGATTGTTCGCTTTTGCTTCGCTCCATTCGACGTCAGCGGAAACGCGCTAAGGAAGGAGACCAGTAAGTCTTACAATCACCATAAGTCAATTAATATTATTTCATTTAAAATGAATGGAGCAAAAACAGTGATTGAAAGTCTACATAACTGCCCTAAAAAGGTATATATTTTGTGATGTGTAAACGTGGTGTATTGTTGCGTTTTCCAAAGTGAGTTCACTAGAGGAATTACCAGGGTTCCGTGAATTATTAAAAAAGTCGTGTGAGCAGAAAGAACAAGGAAACACGTTGGGTAATTCCATTACATCGTTAGTAGTTATCATTTCATTGGGCTATCATAACTGGATGTTTGAAGCAAAGCCCCTCCACCCCGTCATGAACTTGGGTTTCCATAAAATAAAAAAGCTGAAGAGTTTGTTTGTTTGAACGCAATAGTCTCAGGAACTACTGGTTCGAATTAAAAAAAATATTTTTGTGTTAAATAGCCCATTTATCGAGGAAGGCTAAATAACATTACGCTACGACCAATAGGAGCAGAGTAGCAATGAAAAATGTTGCAAAAACGGGGAAAATATAATTATATCCCATAGCCAAATATGGTGTCTTTAAATTGTGAATTGGAAGGAATCTGTGTTTAAATAAATATTTTGTAATGTAAATCTATACTAATATTATAAATCTGAAGAGTTTGTTTGTTTGCTTGTTTGAACGCAGTAATCTCAGGAACTTCTGATCCGAATTGAAAAATTATTTCACTGTTCACATTTATCGAGGAAGGCTATAGGCTTATATAACATCACGCTACGACCAACAGGAGCGAAGCAGCAATGAGAAATGTTGCAAAAACGGAGAAAATTTACGCAGACGAAGTTGTGCGGGACAGCTAGTAAGTAATATTTGAACCCATTCCTAACACAAGCCAGCAAGAGCTTAGCTGGAGCGGTTAACAGGATTGCTAGTAATGCGAGTGTGGTCCCCCAAATTCGCATATTGCTAGTTATCTATTTATTTTTATTGTATAACGTAAGTGTTATTTAAATGACAAACCTTAAGGAATGTAGCACAAACAAAAGGCAACTTGTTGTTGATAGGAGCGCAGCAGAACACGTAACGTGCGCGAAGGGGCAGAGGCACGTGCTGTATCATCTCCGCTAAGAACTTGAACCCTTCCGTGTTGCACATGAAGTACAGCGAGACGTCCACTGTGCACAGGTGGACGAATATATCCTGGTGGTGACGCAAACATTATATACTAATATTATAAAGCGGAATAATAATAATAATAATGTCTTGGGACAACTCACACAACGCTATCTGATCCCAAACTAAGCAGAGCTTGTACTATGGAAACCAGATAACTGATAAACATACATATATATTTCTAAATACATACATATTATAGATAAATAACACTCAGACACAGAGCGAACCATTGTGCTCATCACACAAAGTTTTATCCTGGGTGCATAGAGGCAGTCAAACTGAAGAGTTTGTTTGTTTGGTTAATCTCAGGCACTACAGATTCCTGTAGTTCCTGTTGAATTTTAGTGTTAGGTAGTCCATTTATCGAGTAAGGCTATAAGGCTATATAATATCATGCTACGATCAATAAGGGCAGACAAAAATTGTTTGTTTGTATGTGGTGGAACACATTAATCTTAGGAACTACTAGTTCGAATTGAATAATTGTTTGTGTTGGATAGCGCATTTATCGTAGATGCACACATGATCAATAGAAGCATCAATGAAAAATGTTGTTAAAATAGAGAAAATTGACGCAGATGAATTTGCGCAGGTCGGCTAGCAACTAATCATTATCACTCTATGACTCCGACACAACATATAACTTGTAATATAGATTACAACTTGAAAAAATCAGCTGCTTGAGCAGTGTCTTCATCAAAAAATCTGTGACTTTATCCTGGCTGGCCATGACTGACCTGTTGGCCTAGTGGTTAGTAACCCTGACTGCTAAGCCAGAGGTCGTGGGTTCGATCCCCACCCAGGATAAAACTTTGTGTGATAAGCACGATGGTTTGTTCTGTGTCTGGGTGTTATTTATCTATGTTATGTATGTATTTAGAAATATATAAGTACAGTACTCCAAAAGTAATAATGCGCATAGAAATCTTCGGAAATCTTCGTCATTGTTCGGCAACGGTCGTATTACCCGAGCGTCGAAAGACGATATTTATATAGAGTGGTTAAGAGCAATTTCTCTATGCCTAATTTTATATATTATGTGTTTTGTGCTAAAACAGATTTGATTTACCTGTAACGAAATTTGATTCGATAATTCCATGTAAGTAAATAGCGAAAACGCTACAATCATTGTTGGAGTGATTAGTTTTCAAGTGTCTTACCGAAGTTGGTGTAATTATGGAGGAAAAGGTTTAAATAACATAAGGTTTTATTAGAAGGAGAAAAAAACGTTTTCAAATAGAGGTTTACATAAAATATAATCAAAATCTCAGTTCAAATTTGTTTACAGCACTAATCATTCCAGAAAAATAATACAATTATAAAAAAATTAATCAGAATCGAGGAAGACCTCTATTCCCGACATCGCAGATTCATCAGAAGTTTCATTATGCTCTTGTTCATTTACACTTTCCTCACTGCTATCACCTGTGTAAATAATCAGTTTATCGGAATAACTATCGATTCTTGGCTCAAATTTTCTATATTCATCTTCGCATTGAACCGCATGATCAGAAACTTTTTTCCATTCTTCTGGTCCTATTTTATTGATTTTTTCTAATATAGCATCTTTAACTGACGTCACAGTCATTGCAATATTTCTCTTGGCCACGTGTTGCTTTATTTGGGACCAAATATTTTCAATAGGGTTAAAATCGGGATGATATGGTGGCAATCGTATAATTTTATGCCCATGTTCCTCCATTATACGGTCAATGGCAAATTCTGTGTAATTTTCTTTGTATCTTTGTATAATTTTATACAAATCGGGTTTCAGTTTCTTTGGGTCATGCGGAATGTTGTGTTGTTGTAACCAAGCTGTCATTTGTGGTTTAGATGTGTTTGAGTTTGGTGGTTTCACAGACAGCTTATTATGATATGGGGCGTTGTCTATTACCAACACACTATTAGGAGGCAAGTTGGGAATCAATTGATTGCGTAGCCAAGTTTGATAACGTTCCGCGTTTATTTCTTTATGATAGTCACCTTCTGAGTCGACACATTTATGTAACATTAGAGCCCCTGGGACGAAGCCTTTTTCATTGCCTGCGTGTACAATAATTATTCGCTCTCCTTTGGAAATGGGTTGTTTGATACCTTTTTTGTTGCTATCTTGCCAAGTTTTACCCTTAGTATGTGATGTGTGCACATACGACTCGTCCATAAATACTATGTTTCTACCAGAACTCCTCAGCTGTTGTATTTCTCTGAGATATTTGATCCTTTTTAGGCGTATATCATGTTTTTCCATAAGTAATTGTCTGTTATTATCAGTTTTCAGAAACCTAAACCCCATGTCTTTCAAGATCAACCTTAAAGTCTCGGCACAGCCTTTGAAATTAATAGCTTCGATCAACTTTATTCTTAAATTATTTACAGTTGGGAGTTCTTTCAGCGTCAATTGAAAATTGTATATCATATTACGAATAACACAGTAGTCGAAATCATCAAGTACCAGCCGAAATCTACTTTTAGGTCTTCCTTTTTTCGGTGTAGAAAATTTCTTTGATTGATTATGTTTTTTTTCGTTTAAGATATTACTCAAAGTTCGTCGCGAAATTCCTGTAGCTTTTGTAACACGGTCTTGAATTTTTTTAAAATAACCATCATGGTCTCTGTTGAAAACATTGGCTTCATTTAAGAAATAAAGGTACACATTAAATACCATTTGCCGTGCTTGTGAATTAAGCGGTTTTCCACGTTTAAATTTATCCATTTTGGAAGAATTCGTCTGAAAGAAAATGGCATGGGCAGAGTTAGGTATATATTTTTTATGCATGTTTATCTATTTATTTAATTTAAATAAATCTCATTTTTTAAATGTTTTTCTAGTACTTAATATGTATTTAATGTAGGTATTTTATTTTTTTAATATTAAAAAAACGTGAAATATGTTATTTATTTTCCTTTTTTCAAAATATACTATTTAAATCTGAATAAGCTAATTAATGTTGAAATTATATTTACCAAGAAGGGTGTGTAATAGCAGCTCTATATATTTCCACAAATAGAGAACACGTGCAGTCACTACCAATATATAAAGACGACTGACAGACATTTCGCTGACCGGCGACAGCTGCCGAACGCCCGATTTGTTTTCGATTGTGCACACATGATATTGACTCCTATCTCTTTTAAACAAGGTGCAAAATGCAAATGCCTTGTTTAGGGCTCTTACGATTCCATGATTCGAGTGTTTCCGGGAATACGACAATTAGCGAAGATCTGCATGTGCATTATTAATTTGGGAGTACTGTATGTTTATCAGTTATCTGGTTGCCATAGTACAAGCTCTGCTTAGTTTGGGATCAGATGGCGTTGTGTGAGTTGTCCCAAGATATTATTATCCCTAAAGGGGTGGTTAACTTAATCTTACCATAAGACTACTGAGTGTCGCGTGAGGTAGATGGTAGGCATACAACTCCAACTGCTCAGCAGTGGGATGAAGACCAGCTTGCGTCACTTTGTCTGGGGGCTTAGACAACAGCTGTTTGAGCGTCGCCAGGTCGTCTGGCTTGTATGTTGTGACGTAGCCTGTCTCCCACGCGCTGCCGTATCGACCTGCTCTTCCTGCACAAAGAATCAAGTACATATATGTACTTTAGAAAAAAAAAAAATTACTGCCCCAGGAAATTCTTGAAAACTTGTAAGGATTTGACATTAGGATAAAAGAAATTTTTGTATCTTATCGTACGAAATCCTAGCATCTTGGGTGGTCCAAGGTGGACTTCGAAAACTTCAGAATGGAAGTATCCATTCTGAAGTTTTCGAAGTCCATCACGCTATGATATATCGTCTAAATTACACTTCAAAAATAGTTACATATTACAAGAATATATGTATAAGACACTCACATTTCTCAACTTAATGTCAAATGCATATTTTCTTTGTTTCGCAGGCGTAAACGTTTAAAGATAACAGGAACTTGTCTAGACCCCCAGATAATTTGTCTTTATTTCGAGTATAACGTAGATGCGGTATTTTTTTATCCGAAATAATACACGCGAGAATCGACTGCAAAACATTGGGCAGTAAATGTATTATTGGACATCGCCAGACAGAGGGTAATGTTTTTGGGCGTACCTTTAAGTCTATTTTTTTTTGCACTCTACATCCCAAACATATTTCATGTGAGGTATCATAGGATTCGATTCAATTATACAGTTTATTATTTAAACAATTTAAGACCCGACGGTCTTATAATAATTGGGTACTGACTACAATCAAAATAAAATATTTTAAACTAACAATGTAAAAATAAATCAAAAAGTATTTTGAAAAAATATGTTTATCTATAATTTAACATGATTATTTATTTTAAATCATATAAAAGAAACACTGAAACTAAATAACATCAGCACGATGCCATAGTAAACGTGACGTCGTATGTTAGGATTTCATACAAATTTGTATGGAGTGGGTCGTTTTTGACGTTGCTTAAAAGCTGATTTGACTTCAGTCAAATATCCTATTCAGCTTGTCTTAAATACCTACGGTACAAGAAATTGCATACATACGGCATTGCATATAAGCGGGTTAAAAACAGGCCACTTACCAGCAATCTGTAAAGCCTGAGATATACTAATAACATCCATTTCTTTATCACCATCTTCGTTTACTACCGGTTTTACTAACGAATAGAATATTATTCTTCTTATACTCCTGAAATATTAGAAAACATTAGTGAGACAATCACACTGGATGGATGTGATTTTATTTTTATATTTGTCTGTTTGTATATTATATTTTTATGATTGAACTGCTGAACTAGTTTTGGTTTAGATATAGATTGGAGAAGGACGGTTTACAAGGGCAACCTTTCGTCGTAAGAATAACACTTTAATATTTTTTTTTTTTTAAAGATAACTAGCAATGTGGGATTGAGTCCCACATTACTAGCAATCTTATTAACCCCTCCAGCTAAGCTCAAAGGCTTGTGTTAGGAGTGGGTTCACGTCGGTAGTATAATGGGTAGGATTCGAATCCGCGACCTCACGATTGCGAGACCGATGCCTTAGCCATTAAGCTACCGCCGCTTTAAAATAGGTGATCAAATAATATTTCTATGGATGAAAGAAATGGAGGAAAGCTTGTGGAGGATAAGGTACTAAGTACCTCCAACGCAAAAGGGGAATCCTCCAAACAGGCGAGGTGATCATGGCTGGCGGGCCGCGGCCCAACGATAACCGTTGGGAACTTGAATATACAGGGTGTAACAGAAATGAAAATTTCAGCAGCGGATAGGGTATGTTATCAGTATTGCACCTTCCATGGTGCCATAGCTGGTTGCATTATTATTACATAGTTATAGCATATTCTTTTTGTCAAATTTTGTAGTGAAAGGCGTATGGCATAAGAATTATACCTTCGATTGGATTCGGTACAAAATTCGATTGGATTATTATAGCATAGAACTTTTTAAGTCATACTTTTTTTTTATTAATAACTTTTTCATTCATAAATAAACGACTGAAAAAATAATAAATATTATTTAGCGTTCTCTGATTTTGATAAAATTAAGTACCTATGTGTACTCAGTATCATGGACACAGACCAACCCTTTCTGTTACACCCTGTATCTAAGCTGGCTCTAAGCTATATTTAAGCTGTGAAAACTTCTATATCGCGATTCAAGATTTGATGTGAGCTGTTAAGTGTTAATTTATTTTTGTTTACCGCCACAAGCTGTTAGAACAGTTGAAAGTAAACAAAACAAATAATTACAGCATTAATAAAGTCTAGAGATTACTTACAAATTAATACCAAGTCCTATAGCATCTGTGGCGACCATCACTTTACAAGAGCTATTGGGGTCATTGAACTTGTTAGCTTGTGCCAATTTAGTGCCCGGTGGCAGACTACCGTATATCACAGCTACTTCTCGACCTCTGAAATAAAAAGAAAATCATATATCTGAAGTCACAAAAGTTATTTTTAACTGGCTTCAAAGTGATTCTCTGAATGTCATTTAGATGGGGTTTTCGCTATTCGACTGCATATTTTTGTGGGAAGGGTTTAGTGTATAAAACGTTGTCCTAGCTTATAAAACACCAGATATATAGACCAAAACATAGGAGTGAGTCAGCGAAATTTGCATTCGGTGATGTGCTTCATACTTTTTTCCTTGAAGGCGGTTATTTTTTTTTAAGTTATTTACACGCGTATAAGTATTAGGTTTAATAGTAACTGTGTATTAGTGGCTGCCACGTTATTTTTAGCTTCCTTTTTAATTCTAGCAATCTACTTAACATTATAGATACAAACAATGGTATCAAAGAAAATCTAAACTCGGAGAAAGTCTACTCTTTTTAACAGACTTCAAATAAGGTGGTTCTCTGTTTGACCCGTATGTATGTATGTTCGCGATTATCTCGTAAACTAGAGATCCGATTTAGATTAGGTTTTCGCTATTCGACTGCTTATTTTTCTAGGAAGGTTTTAGTGTAAAACCTTGTTCTAGCTTATAAAACACCAAAGATATACACAAAAACATGGGAGTGAATACGCGAAATTTGCATTCGGTAATGTGCTTGATATTTATTTTTTAAGGCGGTAATTTTTTCTTTAAAAAGTTATGACACTAACTTTTTTTTGTAGTCGTACGAGTCGTGAGTACAAATGGTAGTATGTAGTGTAATTGTAGTATCTAATGACATCCTGGAATCCCCCTTTAATGTTTTTGAGGCGGGAAAAAGGTCTAAGCACACGCCGCGCCGCCTTGCCTAGGGAAACCATTACCGGGACTTGACCCTACTAAAAAAAACTGTGCGTTTGTTTTTACTGTGGGACTTACTCACCGCTTTTGCAAGTGACCAGTGGACTAGGATTTGTTTTGTGGGAGTTCGAAGAACAAAGATTTTGGTTTGACCAGGCTGAGGATACATTTTATCAACGAAAACCACATACACGGAAAGTCTCGGATAGTTTTGGTGGGAGGTTGAGCCTTATCCCCTCTACCTGGATCCGCCAAGTACTGGAAGCTAAGGTGCTTATAGTTTTGTCTAGATCACAATGTAAATTCGTCGTCCACCGTTAATAATAATAATAATAACAAACATGAAAAACTGATTAAAGTACATAAATATGTTTACTAATGAGCTACAAAATATGACTAAAAATATATTAATGTAATACATGACTGATTTGTTCCGCAACAAATGCATTTCTATCTCTCGTACGAGGGCACGTCCCCCCCCCCCTTCCAGCCAGATGGTAGTTTTGCCGCCGCACCCACTCCCCGCCGTGCGTGCAATACGAAATGCCACACCCCCTCGTCGTAAGCATGTTAGATCCGGCACTGTCATTTGCTTCTCGTGCCCCCCCCCCCCCCCAATGAAATTCTGAATCCGCCCATGTCTATCTCTGTACCTTTATTCATCACACATGTGTGAGTAATTATGGGCTACTCGAACAATAATCATCCTTATTTGTTCTACGACAAATGTAATTCTATCTCTCTTTATCTCTAGCCTAGACAATGGCCCCTACACATGACGGCGGCATAACCAACGCAGTGTTTTAAAAAAACCCTCAAATTGGAATGCTAATTTCAATTTTTCTTTCATAAAAATCTGATGGCTTTGCCGCTTTCATGAAGGTATTTCAGGAGCCACAAGACTTGCATTAACGAAATACTTTATACAGGTACAAATAATGTAACTTTCCTACAATACTTTATATTGATTGGATACCTGCCTCACACGGGACTGACCTCTGTTCAATGGCTCGACTTACACTGTAAATGTCGTTCTTATTGAAACACACTATACAGTCGCCGGGTTTCACATTGTCAAGTGATCCTAATGCTGAGTCCTCCACTTTCAATTCTGTTAGCCTTTTGTATGATCGGACCTGGAAATAACGATAGTATATTAATTTATGTGGAGCAGTTGCCACTATCAAGTAAGGAAGCAACCACTAATGATGTTTTACATCGCATTTTACAGCACTGGCAAAATCAAACCAAGGTAATATTATGCAGGCTATAATGAATCTCGATTAACGATTATTTTGATTGCATCTTTTTTGCGAAGGCAGGATTTTTTTATTATTTAATACTTTTCAGTGGTTGTAGGATGTAATCGATGTAACAACTAACTTTTATCACAGCTGTTGCCAAGTATTGAAAATTCAAAAAATAATGGTTGCTAATTTACTATTTTAGTATTACAGTCATAATCATGCTATATATTTTTTGAAATGCTTACGATGAGCCCTTTAATTTGATACCCATATTGGAATAATCGAAAAAAGTTTTTTTCACACCTATTGTTTATGACATCTCACGGTATTTTTTCAAACGTCACATAACTAAGAACACTTTCAAAACAAATGTAACGACGTATTAATTACTAGTTGACCCGCGCAACTTCGTCTGCAAAAATTTTCCCCGTTTTTGCAACATTTTTCATTGCTGCTCCGCTCCTCGTCGTCGTAGCGTGATATTATACAGTCTATAGCCTTCCTCGATAAATGGGTTAATTAACAGTAAAAGAATTAATAGTATCAGTAGTTCCTGAGATTATCGCGTTCAAACAAACTCTTCAGCTTTATAATACTAGCATAGATTTAAATCCGTCTTGTGGTTTGAAAGATATGAGGTAATAAAGAATATTATATAAATACAAGACATGCGCAAAAAACATAACCTTTCCTTGCAGTCGGGTAAAAAGGCGCGATATTTTTTAGGATTTTTAAAATAAAAAAGAATGAAATTATGAGTATTGATAACAATGTTTGAAAGTTTTATCAAAAATCGTTATGAAGTTTTTGCAAGAATTACCAAGTTGTTTTTAGATTAGGTGATGGTTGATTGAGTAATTTAGCCTCAAATTTTGTAAGAAATAGATATCAGAGTTACTATCCATCCCTCACCTCTAATTCTTCACCTGTAGTGTTGCATATTTCTTCTATAAGGTTAATTGATCCTGCCTCACCACACAAGTGAATTTCGTCTGCTTGTAATCCTAAAATCCAAGTAACCAATATTAACACATATTTATACAGGAGCAAGGTCTATTTTTCCTTAAATGTTGGTGATTTTACCTAAAATAGCTCTTGTCCACGCCCACCCTCTACCTCTATCGCCAATCATTTGAATTTCGTCTATAATTGCAACTTCATCTGTGGACAAAGAAATTTTATAATTATTTGTTTATTTATCTCATTTTCTTCTTTCTCGAACAAAGATGATCTTGCCATTGTATGAAAGAGACAACAACTAATCCGTGCGTCCGCGTTGTCGCATTACGGAATCTAAGGAAATTTCATTTAAATTCCTAGAAAGAAAAACTTGTAGACATTCAAACTTTTTAAAATTGTAATATACTACACACATCAAAAGTGTCTAGGGATCAACATATATTTTTGCAATAACTTTTCTCCTGATTGATTTTATTACTTTTATTTCTTTAAGGATTCATCAAATAAAGTGTTTTCGTTTGTCATAGCAACGATAAACCAAGTCACCTTTGCATTAATAAAGAAATTTGCCATTTTCCTAATAAAGGGATTTTTGACATTTGAACCACTAACATTAAAGTTCGAAAAAAAGACTGAAATAACAGTTTTCTTTAAAATTTTATTGGGTAACTTAAACAATTAATAATCCGTGTTTCTACCGCGAACACTAACAACACAAGAACATCGGTTTGGCATACTCAAAATGAGTTCATCCAAATCACGCTGTGGAATGGCCGCCCATGTTCGTTGCAACAACAAAAAAAGGTCTTCTTGCGACTGGATACCCTCCATATTCGGCAGAGCTCTTCTCTGTAGCATATCCCATGCATGCTCAATCGGGTTCAAGTCTGGCGACTGAGCAGGCCAGGGCAGGACATTGATGTTAGCTGCGGCGAGAGTCTGTCTTACAACTCTTGCGGTGTGCGGTCGTGCATTATCATGCATTAACTGAAATAAGGGACCGATTTGCACTTGTAGAGGAACGATGACGTCTGATACAATCGTCTCAGCATAAATTTGAGCGTTGAGGTTGCCTCTGATCCAAATCAACTCAGTTCTTCCGCCGATCCAAATACCCGCCCATTCCATGATGGTTCCACCACTATAAGGATGGACTTCCTGGCAGGATTTTAATCGCTGTTGGCGTCCAGGGGTTCTCCAGTGTCGTATACGTCTTGTATCCGGTCTCATACCAAAACGAGACTCATCAGAAAAGCACACGAAACGCCATTGTTCTTCTGCCCAATTTCTGTGTTCAAGAGCCTATTGATATCGAATCCTACGATTGTGCATTGCTATAGGTGGTACCCGTAGCGGTCTTCGGGAATGAAGGTTCACTTCATGCAAGCGGTTTCTGACTGTTTGGTCGCTAATTAAGTTCCCTGAAGAGTGATGAAGCCTCACGGCTAACATCATGGCGGTTATTGTTGGACCTCTTCGAGTTAAGATTTGAATGTATCGGTCTTGTCTCCGTGTGGTGCAGCGATACCGTCCTCCATGGCGCTCAGCCACGGTACCAGTGCTTCGGTAACGTGTCCAAAGTCGACTGATAACACTCTGACTTGTATTCAGAGCTAAAGCCACAGTACGTTGCCGGGAACCAGCTTCTATCATTCCCACGGCTCTGAGCATTTCTTCCCTGCTTAAATGACATCGCCGCTCCATAATAACGTTGGTTTTAATCAGTAGTAGGGAAACAGTAGCACTAATAATGTCTTAAATGCGTTGTATGTTTTTATAGGGAAAATATTGACAGCTGATTTTCATCTTTTACTCGAATTTGATTCACAGTTCCTGATTCAAATTATGAAATGCACCAAAAAGGATCCATATAAATTTATAAAATCATAAATTTATTACAAAGCCACATCTCAATCTCAAGAAATCCGCATAAAAATGCTTGATCCCTAGACACTTTTGATGTGTGTATGTAACTATAAGCCTCAGGGTCAGTTCACACCGAGACACGATGCAATTTGGGGCTGCAAGCACGTTAGATCGAAGCAATACAATATAGAACTTATAGTAATTTTATAGGCATGTCCTGCCAATTACTTTATTGCCCACGAACCCGAGACTAACTAAGACACATGTTTCAGTGTTTTTGGAAAATCAACTCATAAGGGGTTGTAATAGGGGTTGGAAATTGTATAGAACTAAGTCAGATCTGGGAAACTTTGTATTTGGCTTTGTGCCTGTTAAAAAGGAAACACGAGTTTTAGCGTTTTGATCGAATGCAATAAATTAACCCTTCAGGGGGTAAAATCAACTGCTCAGGCGAAGCCGCGAGCGACAGCTAGTTATTTATAAAATCATTCACATGATAAAAACATTTTCCGACCAAATATGTCAGTTTTTTTTTTAAATAGCTTAAAACGAATTAGACGAAATTAAAGATCTCAAATCTTTAATTTCGTCTGGTATTTTATTTCTTGTATGGTGCCATTCTAAGAATGCTTTTTTTGAAAAGAGCAGGTATACAAGTGGGTATTGCTAATTTGTTTTTATATTGTTTCCTAAGTGGTCGGTTTCTAATACTAGTCAAACTTGGGAATAACTGTTTGTTTAATTTTACAAATACTGCATCCTCGAAAATGCAGTGTTAATATTTTTGGCTTTAGAACATAGTTCCAATAGATGGTTAGATTCCGGCCCCGGTTTGGCATTTTCCTGGAAGTCATTCTATATTAATACGATAATTGAAGTCCGTATTGTATTAATATAGAACTTATTTTTTGACTGCCTCTGTGGCGCGGTGGGAGTGTGTCGGACTGCTACGCAAGAGGTCGTGGGTTCGATTCCCACACGGGACACCACTTTGTGTGATCCACAAATTGTTGTTCCGAGTCTGGGTGTAATTTGTGTCCGTGACTTGTATGTTTGTAAAGTCCCCCGTGACACAGGGCTTGTACCCTACTGCGGGAGTTGTCTTTAAAACTAAGTTGTCTTGTAAACTTCCTGCTGTGTCAGGAATCTGAATGCATAGCTCGAAACAACTGACTTCTTGAAGTATCATTGATCTGTAATATTTTTGTTTTTTGTTTAAAAAGATAAATAGCAATGTGGGATTGAGAATACTTGAAGAAGTCAGTGTGACCCTTAAGTATCAGTCAGCTGTATTAAAAACACTTACAAGCATGATTCAATGACGTCATTTCGACAGTACAAGCTACATGATTGGATGGTGTGAGTTCTATCTCCTGGTTAAGAAACAACTCTTCTTGATTAGCGTCTGGTTGTTGTTCATTCACTACTGCATTACAATGTGTCGCGTGTCTTCTCTCTTCGCCTGTAATTAGATCGCATGGTGTACCCTGTAACAAGAGACTCATAAGATTAATATTAATCTAATTAAAGATCAATTATTTTAGATGACATAAGAACTAGAAACAAGGATTGTGTCAGAGCTCAGCATGGATAAGCAACATTACCAATCTCTGGTCTGTAGGCAGGTGGCCATGCTAAACTACTTCAAAGCATGAATGCTTTCATGCTTTGAAGAATATTTCTGTTGGATTTTCCATTTATTTATCCATAATATTACGCATTTTAATTACTGAATATTTTTCTCTTGCATATCTATACATATATGTATAATCACTTGTCCTGGCTGACTGACTGATTCACTAATGCAGAGCCTAAACCGCTAGGGTTACAAAAATGAAATTTCGGCAGTTGATGCCTTGTATGTTGCAGGCATCGACCAAGAAATGATTTTTAAAAATTCGTCCCTTAATGGGACTAAAAATAAAATAGGGATTGCAAGTTTGAAGTTAGATCGGTGAAATTTCGTATTTGCCTTTTGGGTTTAAAAGAGAGAAACACGCGGTTCAGTGTTTTGGGTAATAAACCCTTAAGGGGGTAAAATAGGGGTTGGAAGTTTATATAAAACTCCGTCAGTTTGAAGTAAGATCTGTGAAAATTGATGTTTGGCTGTATTGAAAATTTGTTTTTGGTTGTAAATAAGGAAACACGTATTTTAGCGTTTTGATTGAAAATCAACCCTTGACAGGGTAAAGTGTGTAAACGCGGGCGAAGCCGCTGGCCGCAGCTAGTTATGAATATGACAGTATGAATGTATGACATAGCGCATTCAGATTGTTTATAAAACTATTATTATTGTTTAATACACTTAATACTTACATGTTTATTTGACTTATGATAAATTTCAGTTGCCAATAACTTCAAAGGTCCGCAGTAGACACCAGACTTTGCTCCTAGAAACCTTTCCATGGCATGATAAGTCTTGCCTGAGTTTGTAGGACCCGCATGAAAGATTATTTTACGGCTCTTACTTCTGGCTTCTGGATACCTGGATAAATTCATCAAATACTAAAACCTGGTACCTTCATATTCACAATGCAGTTGAATAACACATACAATGGTTCGAAGAAAGCGATACGCGCGACGCAAGGGGAGGGCAGACCACGCTACATGCACACATGGTGGTCTCAGTATCCAGGGTTGACGTATTTTTGGGCGTTAGTTAAATTGACACCAATACATATTGTTTACTTGCAACAACCCCAGCTTCCAAACCTGTCAATTTGTCACAACAATAAAGGCATTGTCTTACTGTATGCTTTCTATACTGTGATATTCTAGGTTTCCTGCTAATATTATTTATCCAAAAGTTTGTGAGCAACAAACATGCATCCATCCAGATGTTTATTGCTCTTTCATGCAAAAACTACTGAATAGATTTTGATAAAAATTTACAGAAATAATATCTTGCGACAACTCACACAACATCATCTCATCCCACATTAAGCAGAGTTGTACTACAGCAAACAGACAACTGATAAACATACTTATATATTTCTAAATACTTACATAGTATAGATAAATTACACCCAGACATACAGTAAACCATTGTGTGCATCACTTAAAGTTTTATTCTGGGTGGGGATTGAACCCACAACCTCTGGCTTAGCAGTCAGGGTCACTAACCACTAGACCAACAGGCCAATCAAGGAATAGAGTAGAAAAATCAAACATAACATAGATAAACAATATCAATAATGTATAAAACAATGACAAAAGTATTTTTATGATAATAATACCATAATTATTTTCAAAAATTGAGTACAGTTTGAAAATGAGAATAGTTTAGGTCAGTATTCAACTATAAGTTAGGGCTCCTGTTATATCCATCCAGTAAGGCCTCAAAAGTATTGTAACTCAATACTAATTGACCATAAAACTGTGACAAAAATATGTATTTTTCCAAATTACTTTTTCATGGTTATAATGTTCATCTTTGTGTTAATCTTATAAAAAAAACAAAATATAATGCATTACTAACCAATGGGCAGGTGTCCTTAAGTCTGATATTTTCTTTAAATCATCTAAACAATCCAAATGAGGAAACGCCTGTCTTGCATGTCTTAAAAAATATGGGAACAAGTCATCAATGTGACCAGCACCTAAAAACAAAAATATGCAATTTAAAATCATATTCTAAAGATAGTTTATTTATGGAGCTTATATGATAATCAACGGTCCATATGTAAATCATCGAAACTGATTTATGGCACTATTAAAATTTTTAATAAATATTTGAAGCAAAAAAAATTGTAGAAGTTTAATTATTGAAGTTTGAATGTATATTATTTTTTATTAAACAAACTATAAATGATAAATACCTAAAGAAGGAGACACATGCCTTTAAACATAAAGAACAGTAGTGTGCATGCTAGTAAATAAAAATCAGTTACAGGCATGCCAGTTCGCAAAATATACATTAAAATGAGATAGCATGTGCAAGGAGCTGTAATACATGGGTGTGACTGGCCACTTGGTCTTGTGGTTAGTAACCCTGATGCTAAGTCAGAGGTTGTGGGTTTAATCCCCCACCAGGATAAAACTTTGCATGGGGAGCATGATGGTGTCTGGTTATAATCCTTGCTAATACTATAAATGTGAAAGTAACTTTGGCTGTCTATTATGTTTTCATTCTTAAACTGCTGAACTGATTTAGATAAAATTTGGTATGGATATAGTTTGAGTCCTGGGGAAGTACATAGGATAGTTTTTATTGGGATAACCAACCATTTATAAATGTATGTATTTAGAAATATATAAATATGTTTATCAGTTGTCTGGTTGCTATAATACAGGCTTGGCCTAGTTTGGGATCAGATGGCGTTGTGTGAGTTGTCCTTGGGACATATTATTATTATATAGTAGTTAAGTATATTATTTGTGAGTATGTGAGTGTGTATGTTTGTTACTTCTTCACATCTAAATGGCTGGAGTGATTTTAATAAAATTTAATTTGGTATGGAGTTAGCTGACACCCTGGATTAACACATAGGCTAATAAACCGCGGGTAACACCGCGGAGAACAGCTAGTTATTAATATACAAATGTGCACTATACTTGCTAAAAGTGTGCATTATAAATACTTACATTGTTAACAAAGCAAACTTTTCCAAGGCAAATTATAAATAACAATCTGACAATAAATATTTCTAACAGAAGCTGCAGCCAAGTGCGCAAATCTATAAAGTACCTAATATGACAAGTAATTTTTTTTAAATAAAATTGTATACCTTGCAATATATCACTGATAGTTATGTGTAAATCTGGAGGTAGATCATGTTCCAAACAATGTCTTCTAAATGATAAAAATGCTTGATGTAACAGTTGATCATCTAACCCATTTTCAGAAGCCAACACTCTGACTTCTGGTTTCTGATAAAACTGATTGAGAATTTTAAGAAGATCCTGCTTTTTCAAGCGTCCTGTGAACTCTTCTCCAATGTTTATGTCATCCGGATTCGGTTTCACTGGTACAGGTACAAATAGGGCCGATGGGTTACCACGATCGTGTTTTTTAGTCCTTAGAAAAATATAACCTATACTACCCAATTTGTCTTTGCGCGTGCAAAGAACCTCACTTTTGAGAAAAGGGTAAATACTATATTGTACTGTATTACTACGGTAAATAGCTAATATTCTTGTAAAACCTTTATACATATTGTTAATTTAAACGGAATATTAATTACTAAAAAATTTAGATCTTCGGCTGTCATTCCCTTGACTTGACTTATTCAATATTTTTTTTCGATCAGTCATATGCTGAAGTTTGAAATAAAAGCTTTTGGGATTTTCCCTGTGCTAAAAACGGCCAACAAAAAGGAGCGTGTTACCCCAGCAGGATGTTGTCTACTTTCAAGATGTGATTGTGAATGATACAGATTTTTAGTGATCCATGCCGTTGAAATGTGCGCAACTTTTTAAATTAGTGCATACAGCCGTTAAGATTTTTTAAAATATTCACGAAAAATAGATTCTGCTGTGTGCGTTACCCCAGCAGAATGTTGTCTCCTTTCAGGATATGAATGTTACAGATTTTCTGTGTAACATGCTGTTGAAATGTGCGCCACTTTTTAAATTATTGCATCCAGTCGTTTTTGAGTTATTCAAGAAAAATAGATTCTGCTGGAGTAATGTCACTCCAGCAGATTTTTTTTTTCGCAGTGGACCTTTTGGGATATAAAATAGGTAGTAAGATAGCTTTTAATTTGTGCGAAATGTGCATGCAAAAGCTATATTTTGTGCATCGTATGATTTCATGTTATTTAAGTTTTTGCTGGGGTAACGTTTTGCTGAGGGCTAGATCTCGCAAACTACTTAGTGAAATATTATAATATATTTTTTCATGAGTTTGTGGTAATTTGTGTTCTATGTTGGACTTGTTTCTTTTCTTTATAGTTACTAGATAAGACATACATTTAAAAAAAAAATTAGCTTCTAGTTTTCAAACTAGAAGACCTAGAAACCCAATGATGACTTCTGATTATACCTCTCATATATTCTCATAATCCCACTAAATTTCATAAACCTACTTCATTTGATTTATAAAGAACATTCTGTTTCAACCGACTAAGTTATTGTGAACTTTAAATTAACTCTTTATCAACAATTTAATAGTTAACGCATAGCATACATTTCTCTGAATTTTATCTAATATGTGTTTGCAGTGTATGCAAAATTTCAGTAGAAAATATGCTTCCGTTTACATAATAACATTAAAAAACCCACCATACCCTTTATACAGAGATTAACCGGCTAAATTAAAATGCTATGAAAAAGCGACCGTCCAGCACATGTGCCTACATTCATAAATTAGTATAATTGTTATTTACTTTTTGGTACAGACGTGTAGACAAGTGATTATTTTTAATTATATTATTTATTAATTTGAGAGAAAAGACGTAAAAGATCTAACTTGTAGCAGCCTGTCGACAGATATGTTTAAATAAGATTTCTTAGAGTGTTTCATTCCCATGGGATATAATCGATATCGTGCTATGTATTCTTTGTGTACCAGTCTAATAAACTCGTTGAGTGATAGACTTATTTTATTGATGGGTGCCGGCGCGACTTCTATATGCGCGAAACTAGTGGTAATAATATTTTCAATACTAATGACAAACTAATTGCAATATAATTTAAACACATCAGCAAAAAACTGATCAGGTGAATTATGCAAAGAAAAGAATGTTCAAAATAATCATATCTTTTCGGCTTTAATAATTTTAAGTTGTTTTGTTCCTAATTTTTCTAAAGCACCACAATAGTTGAAGGAACAAAGACGGACAGAGGACTGGATGTTGTAGAGTAAATTAGGACTTGACCGATACATGCTAATTAACCAATGAATTGACCTCAATAGTGTGACGAACAGAAAATATTTTTACATTCAATGAACAACAAGCTTGGCTAATTTTAAACGTTACTCAAATGTTGTTTAGTGGTTTTATTTATTTAAAACTATATAAAGTTTTATTATTTTGTGTAACTATACACAAAATAATAAAATTTATTTATTACTCACAAATAAATAAAATAAAAATATACCTTAATTCGATACGTTGTTTATATATCTTATCAAACTGTAGCTTTTGATCTCAATTATAAATCAAAGTACATAAAACCAATTTAATAGCGATAAATATACGTTTCATTTATCTTCTAAACCTTCCTAAATCTAAATTGCTGTAATGATGCCAATTTAGGTATGTAGTTTGTTGTACAGCGCGGCCGCTTTTTTGCAGCATATTAATTTAGACAGTTAATCTCTGTTTCTTTACTTACAAAATAACATTAAAAAACCCAACATAACCTCTAGGTTATGGTGGGTTTTTTAATGTTATTTTGTAAGCGGAAGCATATTTTCTGCTGAAATTTTGCATACATATAATATGATAAAATTCACTGAAAGGTAATACGAAAGTATTCATTTAACCGTTATATCGTTGATAAAGAGATAAAGAGTTAATTTTAAGTTCAAAATAACTTAGTCGGTTGAAGCAGATTATTCGTTATAAATTATAAAGGGGTTGAA
The DNA here is from genome assembly GCA_945859575.2 of Herminia tarsipennalis. Lineage (NCBI taxonomy): Eukaryota > Metazoa > Arthropoda > Insecta > Lepidoptera > Erebidae > Herminia > Herminia tarsipennalis. Next base: position 31,193,469 of record OX243830.2, read on the forward strand.
GTAGGTTTATGAAATTATATGGGATTATGAAAATAAATGAGTGGCATAAACAAAAATCATCATTGGGTTTCTAGGTCTTCTAGTTTGAAAATCAGAGGTTAATTTCCTTTTTGAAAATGTATGTCATAACTAGTAAACGGTGTAACTATAAATAAAAGAAACAAGCCCTATAAAGAGCACAAATTACCACCTACATAAGTTAAAAAAAATATAATATTTTACCAAGTAGTTTGTGAGATCTACCAACAGCAAAACATTACTACAGCAAAAACTTAAATAACATGAATCCATACGAAGCACAAATTTAGCTTTTGCATGCATATTTCGCACAGATTAAAAGCTATCTTACTACCTTATTTTATATCCCAAAAGGTACACTGCGAAAAAAAAAACATCTCCAAAATCCATATTAATAATGACATTTATACCAAATTAGGGGGGGGGGGGACACATCCCCTCTCACCCTTCTTGCTAGATACGCGTATTTTTTTGTTCACGAATTTTAAAGGTTCCAGTCCCAAAAAATGATTTATTTTATTGTTTTTTTTTTTGTCTGTTTTGATTTGAAACCTATGATTTCGATATTTTGAGGGAAAACATTTTTTTTTTAGTAGTAGACCTGGAGGTCTACTCTAATTCAATGAATACGAAGTTTCGATCAGAAATGAGATGGTAATATACAGTTCCAGGAACATCAATTTAATCCACTTGTTCCAGAAAATCGTCCATGGGTTCGAACTTCTTGTGCTTAATCAAAAATAAATTAGGATAGTCTCCGTAAACTTAAGAAATTTTAGTAAACGAAAATTCATGAATTTCGTTTTTAAGAAAGAGAGTAAGCTTACTGGACTAATCGTAGAATTAAATACTTCGTGATGGTTAACCATACCATGAAATGGTGGTATTTCATGATATAGCACATTAAGCACTGGTCACATCATGATTTGGTCTGACCTAATCGATGAATACTCATCGTTTAATGATATGTACATCCAAATGAAACAATTTGTAAAATTCACACGAAAAAAGAGAATAATGTAACGTTTTTAACAGGTTTGTATTTAACTAAGTATTCCTACATCGTTATTCGGTAGTTTATTTTTGAAATGAAAGCTATTTATCATGTTTTAAACAATATTTGATCTAGACCAATAATATGAAACGAAAGTAGAATGACCCCGCCAAGAAAGTCCATGGACTGCTATTGGATTTCAAAATAGGATGGAAACTGCAACCGAACTAATCGAGATATCTGTGAGGTTAAGCAACGTTATCACTGTCGGTGCAAAATGGTGTAGAACACCATCACCAATACTACCACCATCACCATCACCACCAATATCACCACCACCACCACCATTACCACCACCACCACCACCATTACCACCACCCTCACCATTACCAGCAAATAAAAAAAATATAACAAATAAAATAGGAAGTTGCGCGGGTCAACTAGTTAACTATATGACTAAACGTCGATTAAACACACCAACAAACCAACCAACTAAAACAGACCATTGCGTTATGATCAGTTTTAGTTGGGTATTTAATATCATGAAATACCGCCATTTAATGGTATGGTTGGCCACATGACGGAATGTTTAATTCTACGATCCGACCACTACTTGAGGCCTACTCTATTTCAACGAAAAACAAAGTTTCTATAGAATATTCGTAGCTTTCCTACCCCAATTCTATTGGTTCACGAATTTCATTGAAACGAAAATTGTTTGACATATAAATTCTCTAAGCCTACTCTAATTCCTTATGCACCGAACGAAATTTAGAATTTGACAGGTGAATTATTCGGAATTATAACCTAAAATTGACGAAACCAAAAGTGCTACCGTTTGATTTTCGTCGTGGTACATTTTTATTAAGAATTATGTTAAAAGCAATTATTATGGCTGAAGATTATTTTTAATTGAAGCTGCTCAGCCTAAAGAACGCTCATTGCGTAGAAGAAACCGCCATCGCTTCGGCAATTAATTATATATTGACATAATTTCCTGCCTAGATTTTGTAGGAAATTACAGACTAATTTCCGACTTTGACTTTGTAAGACTCAGTCAAGAAAAGAGTGAGAAAAGAAATAATAATTCTTTGATTTCTTCTCTTTTGAAGACACTCAGTCAAAAGTGAAGAAATCAAATAAATATTAATAATCAATTCCTGCGAGCTAGATTTTTGTGCTCATCAAATAAATTGAGAAGTGCCTCGATGAGCTCGGAAGTTGCGAATCCCATTTATAGAGTCATTTTGATCCTAAAATGATAACATTTTGAAGTTAACTGTCACTACAATTAACAACCGACCTAATTCTGTATCTGCTTATACGCAATGAGTAGGTACTTGCTACTTACCTGTAAATTGGTAGATTAAAAGCGATATTAAATAGATATCTATTAGTCATTTAAGCATTACCCCTACGGAAGATGGTAGCTAACCCTAAGAGTAGACTAGATAAATCTGACACTGACGATTGGGAACAATCAACTATATAATATAATGATTGTGATGTTAGTATTTACAGCAGGTTCAGTGTTGAATTTTGAGCTAGGCGCCTACTTAGTTATGTAAAACATAACTAAGTAGGTACTATCTAAAGTGCCTAGCTCATATAAATAAAGTGAGAATACACAGGATAGGAAAAGAGAGGTAACAATTTTATTTTACAGTCAAATAAAATAGCAGATTATTTTTATTGCAGTTTAATTGATTTCAATATTTAGCTCAACAATGGTTCCTTATCTGGCATTGCCAAGTTGACTAGCAACGATTTGTAACTCAATATCAGCATTCGGTTCTTGTGATTCAACATCGGCAACAATATTTCTTTGATCTTTATCAAGTGTCCGGTTATAAATAACATGTCTTCTAAGATGCATAAAACAAGCTTGACATGAACAATCAGTCAGTGATATCTGTAAAACCACAATATTAAAAATGGATTACTAAACTTATCTAGTTTATTTTTAAAAACCCTAAGAATAAATAAAAAATCTATTTTCATGTAAACATACCTGCTGATCCTGCCAAGGTGACTGGATTAGAATTAACCAATTAAGTAACACTTCAGCACAACAGTCCACATAGCACACAGACTTCTATACTTATGACCACAACGGACAGGGACTTGCACACCGCAACACTCCTAACATAGTCTCCACTCCGATCACAATTCACAGCTTGCATGGCTAAGATAACGAATACCTCACAAATGTAGTATTCATCAGTCATCTGAAAATGAATTATGTAAATTTAAACGTACGCCTCACGTAATTATAGCTTTTGGTAAGAAAGTTCTATCATCTGAATGCACAAATATACAATCGACTAAACAATGCAGTCAAGGAAAATCACAATACTTACTGTGAATGGAGATATCTAATTGCTGATCAAAGATTTGTAGATCAAACTCTTGTACATATTTTGTACTAGATCGTGATATCGATTTATCTCAGATAATGTTTATGTATTTTCCACTGAAACAACCCCATGTATCCATGGCAATGGCTCAACTTTCATCGATTGGAAATTATTATACTCTTTGCTAGAATACAAAGAAACAAAAAGAAACAGAACAAGTTCTAATGGTTTGATGAAATTGGTTTGAAGATTTTTTTTGACAATGTCACAACGTTAGAGGACGTTCCGTTTCTCCTATGAAATTGATCGTATATAAAAATATATTATTTTTAATTACTGATGTTGTATGAAGGCCAAATAAAACTAAAATCTAATTAATATTCAAATAATGAACACAAAAAAACAATAGAGAACATTTTTTTTACATTTTTGATACGAATTTAGAGAAACGGTATTTCATAAGTAAGACGGAACGTAAAATGTTAATATTTTTGAGTACTGATTACTTTTTTTCTGGACTAACAATCTTGATCGTGTTTACATAGTTTAATAGGGAAAAAAAGACCTATTTTTTAAGATATCAATCAATCGACAAATCGACAAGGCACTTTTAGCTCTTAAAATACTAGTGTTGCCATTTGAAGAATAAATTAAAAGAAACAGAAAAATCTAGAGCTAGCAACAATAATCCAATCCATTCGTTCACGAAAATTGACCATGAAATACGAAATTTGTGTGTGTATTGGAAAATGAATTAGAGTAGCTTACCATTCGAACCTTCGTTTAAATTTTGTTCGTTATAGAATGTTCGTTTCAAAGAAAGCGGGTAAGGCCCCTTATGTATTAATTTAAAACTATTCCGTTCAGTAGATTCGGACTTTCGGAGCAACTTGGTTATGCTGAGTGTGAGAAACAACAGAAACACACGAGTGATCCGAGTTCCGTGTTTTTATTTTTGAGGACGGTGGTACGGAACCCTAGGAGTATGTTTAAACATCTCTATTTCTCTATTAGTGATTTTTGAACGATTCTGTTACGAAACGATTTTTTAGTAATGCGACAGTTTGTGTTGTGGGTTACTCTATTTTGCCACAGAGTACATTTTTATTACTTTTCCTTCCTGCACTGTGACGTGACGTGAGTGCAAGACGGACACGACGACGTCTCGATCGTAATAATTTTCGGTTGTAATAACTATCCTGTGCGCAGATCATATTTCCTATGATAGAATTTACATCATATACGATAACAGACCACTATATTCCCGGAATTGTGACTTAATATAGCTTACTAACAAAATGGGAAAGGCTAAAAAAGGCAAGAAGAACCCGACTGCGGACGATGGGTAAGTTTCGCCTATGGCATATGTTTTCGCTATTTTTGCCAATTATATTCATGTTTATTAACATTAAACAACCCGTTGCAGCGACAGTGATGTAGAAACTACAAACATTGACAATATTAAGCCGGCGCAAAAGGGAAAGAAGTGAGTACTTTTAAGGTTAACCAGTCTGTCACTATTTTTAATAAATCTGTGCAAACAATTAATTCGATATCTTGATACTTTTTAGAGGGATTTTATTCAAAGTCGTATAAATAAGCCAAAACTTATTATGAATAATATTATTTTAAATTTTACTATCTACAATTTAAAATAATGTTATTCATATCAAGTTTAAAACCCACCTTACCTAAATATTTAAAACTAATATTTTTGTATTGTGTATTTATAGTTATATTTTTCCAATTTCAATCAACATGACTCAGCTGTAGGTTTCGAAATTGCATTACAATATGCAATATTTCACATATGTAAGCTATATTGTAAGTTTGATTATGGCAGAAATGTTTGAGTTTACAGAAATTAATGAAAACAGGTCATTATATTACTGAGAAACGACTGCAATTCAATAGACATATTTATTATATTATAAGTACTTTACATCTTAGCTTAAGAAAGGAGGATGCAAATGTTGGGCCCACCTTCCAATAGCTATGTGTGTTACATCGTTTGATAGGTATTTTTGAGCTGAATAAAAGTTTCTATGGCGCCAAGTTCCTAATCTTAGTCCGTTCAGAGTTATTCTTTATTAAACATGGTAGTTTTAGCACTCAAGTAATTCTATATAAATACTAACATACAGTTATCATTTGCGTCATTGAGTCACAAATCTTTTTATCGGTCTGTCTCACTCGCACTCATTATGTATGATCAGGACTAGGACGAGGAAACTGGTTAGCGGCGCGGACAGGACGGGCGACGATGCGCTCAAGCGCAGGTAGTCGTTCGTATGTAATACGTGTGTGACTACGTCCTGTCTCTTTGTTTACTTCGCCGGCTTTCTCTTGGAATTTTTCGGTAATTGACGTTCGGCTTGAAATAAGGATTATTGAACTGCTTTTCGATTGGACTATTGTTTATTACTATGGAAGTTTTACGGAATTGTGTCATGTGTCGTAGAGGATTGTATCGCGGAAGATACCAGCGACATCTTTTGACTAATGAACTAACAAGAATGCGACCAGAGTTTGTAACATACATTCAAGAAAATGCATTGTTAGAGGTAAGTACTTTAAGAGATATTACGCTATGATGTATCTATGAAAAGAAAAATGTTTATTAAGTATACTTTTTTACAGGTTGTATTTGACAACACCCGGAGTGTGTGCCATCGGTGTTGGCAAAGGGTTGAGAGTGCAGTCAGACCGCCTCCTCCGCAAGAAGCAAACGACGAGCCACAAGCACAAATCGCAACTGTAATTCACGTGCCCGAGTATTCACGAGCACCAAACACTGCTAGGCATTGTATTTTCCTCAATTGTCGTAATATCACTCGTCATAGAATACCAGAAGTCATAAAAATACACACTTTCTGTGAACACAAGCTGTATATTCCCGATAGCGCCAGAGTGTGTCAAGAACACCTAAACAGTAACATCTGGGACGAATTACCACAACATTGCAATGTTACCCATGACTTCAGTGCAGCACAATTCAGTGATATTAGTGACATTATGAGAAAAGCTGTACAAAGAGGTACAAATAGATTAGATTTTAATACGAGAGGTGCTGTTACAAATGAAGAAATGCATTTTTGGACCGGCCGTAGTTTTGAGCAATTCGAAGAGATATTGGAACAAACTACATCATTGAGTCAGAGATGTAAAAATTCTAGAACCGCTTTAGCTGTCTTTCTAACAAAGCTGCGAACCGGTGACTCCAATGAGAGGCTTGCGACTTTATTTAATATGTCGAGACAAAACCTTGAACGATTGATGACCATAGCTCGTGAATGTCTCGTCAATGAGTACGTTGATCATCACTTAGGACTCGACCATATAAATAAATATGATATTTTGCGTCGAAACCTGATGATACCAAAAGCTTTATTTGGAAACAATGAAAATACGAAAGCCATCTTAATATGCGACGGGACATATGTATATATACATAAAAGTGCTAACTTCCTGTTCCAACGACAGTCGTACAGCTTACACAAGTTTCAAAATCTTTTAAAACCGTTTCTTTTAGTCACAACAGATGGCTATATAATTGAAGTGACAGGGCCTCATGCTGCTACAAAAACAGACGCAAACATAATGAGCGATATTATGAACAATGGTGAACATCCGATTCACTGTCTCCTTGAAACTAATGACGTGTTTATTTTGGATCGAGGATTTAGGGACAGCTTGGACGATGTAGAAGCCTGTGGTTACGAATACCATGTTCCGCCTTCAAAGAATAGGCACGAATCCCAACTTACCACTGACCAGGCTAACGAATCTCGATTGGTCACTATTTGCCGCTGGGTAGTGGAAGTGGTTAACGGCAGATTCAAACGCGATTTTAAACTGTTTCGCCAAAGATATTTTAACAATGCGTTGGCGCATATGTTTTCTGATTTTAGGATAGCTGCTGCAATCACAAACCACTTTCATATACCCATCGAAGATAGTCAATATGCAGAAGCTTTTGTCACCGAAATAAGGCAGAGGTTACATACACCTAATATTTTATATGAATATGTGGAACGGAAACGTTTAAACAGCAGAAGAGCTGATTTTACAAGAGTAGAAGCAAGTGATATTGATTTTCCGAGATTCAGCGAAGAACAAATCATTTTATTAGCTTTGGGAACCTACCAAATGAAGTTAGCGAAATCTTACTGCAGCGAGCATCTGCAAAATGGAATATATTCAATAGAAATATATCGTGAAGCTGCACTAGAGGATTTACCTGATTTTGGCATTGACGATGATGCTTGGCTCTTACGTGGTCGTATACAGTCGCGACACGTGAGAGCTAGAAGGTACTACTGTTACTTATTAGTTCACAATAATAATATTCTCCAAAGATATTGTACCTGCATGACGGGGCGACGTACTGTAGGGACCTGTGCGCATATTGTTTCTATCGTTTGGTACCTAGGGTACGCCAGACATGAGGGATTTGTAGGCCCAGCCTTATTTTTAAATGACGTCATTGTAGACTCGGATGATTAAATAAATGTTTATTTTTAAAATATGTTATCGTTATTTTATTTATAAAAAAGCATTTTTTAACGTTAACATCTGTTTAACATTAAATAAACATTTCTTAACATTGTTTTTGGATCTTGTTAAACTACTATGTTTAATGAAGAATAACTCTGAACGGACTAAGATTAGGAACTTGGCGTCATAGAAACTTTTAATCAGCTCAAAAATACCTATCTAACGATGTAACACACATAGCTATTGGAAGGTGGGACCAGGTTTCATAGAAACTCTGGCATCGTCCTTTGAATATATCTTTCTTGAATTAGACAATGAATATTCCATAGTTGTTTTTATTATATTTATTTTTTACAGTTCTTTACATTATCTTCTAATAAAAACAAGTGTGTTATAGAGTGACTTAAGATTATATGTATCTGAAGGATATCGTTTTTACAGCCCTAATATCAACTATTATTATGCAAGCTGTTCCCTGTCACTCCACCACCTATGTGAATGTTGGTTATTACAAAAAAAAAGTAGCACATGCTCTTATGTCTTTGATTATTATTCTTTATTCAAATTTCAATTAATTTCTGTTCCAAATCTTTCCAATATTATCTAAGTAAGTTGTAGTTGATTAGTTTCTCTCCATATAAACTCCTTGGCTTTATATTAAGAAAGTATCTAGCACTTATTTAAAGCAATTTGCAATCTCACAAGGACCTATTGGTCTAGTTGTTAGTGACCCTGACCGCTAAGCCAGGGTGTGTACCCTAATGTGGAAGTTACCTTAAAAATAAACAAAATTTAAAAAGAAATAGCAACTCTTAAGTGTAATACTCTCACCAATTAAATACTCAAACATTACTTAACTTTAAAATGCATGCAGTGACAATGAAGTGCAATATTTATCCAATAAAAACAATTTATTTTTTAGGATATCAGTGGACTCTGACAGTGAAGACGAGAAGCCCAAACCTAAAGCCAAACACAAGAAGTCTGTTGATGAGGATGTTAAAGAAGTCACAAAAAGTATTAAGAATGTTTCAATTTCAAATAAGTCTAAAAAGAAGAAGGACGTTAGCAGTGAAGGTAAAGTAGCTTTCTCTCAAATAATAATATTTGCCAAGAGCCTCAACCAGCACCTAGAGAGGCTTGCATTGACAATTAGATCAAGGGTCTGATGCAGAAAGCAGTACTTCTCAACACAGTCTGCTTAGTGCAGGGGTACCTCTCTATGGAGCCCTAACCACCAGTAGCTTGATCCCTGTACTCAACACCAATATTACAAATATATTTAAAAATAACAAATCATATAATAGATAAATATAATATTAGTATAGATATATAGATATCTACACTTCTATTATAAAGAGGAAAGATTTGATTGTTTGTTTGTATTGAATAGGCTCCGAAACTACTGGACGGATTAGAAAAATTCTTTCATCATTGTGAAGCTACACTAATCCCAGGTGACATAGGCTATTTTTTATCCCTGTTTTCCCACGGGAACAAAAACTATGCAGGTGAAACTGCGAAGCGTTCGCTAGTATTATATAAAACAACCCTTCCTTATAGTTGGGTAATAATATGCTAGCCTGAGTGCATTAACCTATTTTTAAGGATATCCTACCCTGCATGTTCAGGTGCTATCCAGCATAAGAATAGCTAACTGGGGTGCACTTTTTGAAATAGATATTTTTTTTCCTAGCTTTTTGCGCTAAAATCAGGTAATATGCAAGAAGTTGGGGTATGGTGAGGCAGAGCCACTGCTCCATCTCCCTTAAATTAAGCAACACATTGGCTCTCCTGAGTCTTTTGATTGAGTTTGATTGCAAGAGCATATTGTATAGCATGTTTGGGTGAATTGTTAAATGGTTTAAGATGGTTAGGATTTCCAGGATTTCTGAAATGCAAGCATTCCAAGGCGCCAATGAAAGGACCCTCAGAATACTGTTTTAAGCTCTCATACAATTATTCTTGGAGTGCCCATAGCATTGACAACATTGGCATTGAACTATACTTTTTGACTAACATGGATCCTCTTTCTTAACCTTTTAGTTGAATATATGAGTGATATTTTTTTGACTGCAGGGTTATTAACACTGGGTTCAATGATCACAAAGAAGGTCCATGTGGGTTTCCTGTTGGGCCATATTGTGCATTATGATTTCGCCCTTAATTTCATTCTTAGTTGCTTCAATGGCGTCTGGGATCTTTTATTGAAGGGTTGTGGTTGGTAGCTCCTACGGACGCAAACAACCCTTGCCCCCAGATACTAAATAGATAATTTGCAAATATATATTTTACAATAATAATAATGCATTTGACAGAATGAAATTATTTACATATTTCATACATTAAATTAGTGTTTGTATTAATATACAAAATTTTGTTCATTATAGATGAGTCAGAGGAAGAGGAAAAACCAAAAAAGAGTAAAAAAAAAGAAGACAAGAAAAGTGCATTTTCTCTCTTAGAAATAGAAGATGCTGATTTATCTCCACCGGAAGCTCCACCTTCATCAGATGATGAAAAACCTGTACAGAAGCAACAAAAGAAACCTGGCCAAGAAAAGAAGGAACCTGCTGGAAAGAAAGGAAAGAAATCAAAAAGAAAGAAGGATGATAGTGATGATGATTTAGAAAAAGTATTAGCAGAATTGGAAATGGAATATTCCGGAGTAAAAAAAGAACCCACACCTGCTCCTGAAGTGGAGAAAACTGAAGAAGTTGTAGAAGAAAAAACAAAAGCAAAAAAGAAAGGTAAGAAAGAGGAACCAAAAGCAGAGCCTGATAAAGAGTCTGAGGAAAAAGATGGAAGTGATAACGAAAACGATGTCACAATAAAAACTGCTGCTCAAAAAAAGAAAGAGAAGAAGGAAAGGGAAAAGTTGAAGAAGCAGGAAGCTAAAAAGAAAGAAAAAGACCAAGATGGCAAGAAGGAGACCACTGAGGCTAAGCCTGAAGCCCCTGAAAAGGTAGAGACAAAACCTGAAGAAGCACCTGTAGAAGATGCCAAAGCTCCATCTGAGGAAAAGGAGGGAGAAGGAGATACAACTATAGAAGGTACTCCTGCAGAAGGTAAAAAGAAGAAGAAAAAGGGTGAAAAGGCTGAGAAGGAAGATAAAGGAAAGAAGGGTCCTACTAAAAAGACAATTGCTGCTATGCAAGAAGCCTTGAAAAAGGTACAAGAGGAAGAAGAAAGAATGAGAAAGGAGGAGGAAGAGAGGATAAAACAGGAGGAGGAGAGAGAACTTCAGAGATTAGAAGCAATTAGGTTAGAAAAGGAAAGGAAAGACAGGAAAAAGCAGAAGGAAAAGGAGAGAAAAGAAAGACTTAAAGCTGAAGGAAAATTGTTGACTCCGAAGCAAAAGGCAGAGAAGGCGAGAGCTCAAGCTTTGTTAGATTCTCTGAAGGCTCAGGGTATAGAAATTGGTTCCGCGGAGAAGAAACCTCCGCGACCAGGAACTAGGGTAAAACCAGGTAGACTGAAATCCCAAGTGTCACAAGATACTCCTTCAACTCCCTCTGAAGAAAAGAAAGAATTAGATTTGATTGAAAACAAAAAGGTGACTATATAGTTTTGTCTATTTTAGAAATTTGAGTTTATTCGAGATTGATAGTTGTAAGGTTGTAAAAGCTTCTTGTGGTCCATAAAAGAATTGTATACCATTGTTTCTGCACTTGTTGTAAACCAATTGTATTTCCTATGATTAAATTGTTACATTAATTTTGTTAACCAAAATCAAATTTTACAATGCCAAAGCATTGTAAAATTTGAAATTGGGATCACTGGTTCTGGACTCAAAAGTCAATGAGATTTTTGTTTAACAAATTGAAAATTCTTAAGACTGTTTGTGAAAAAAAAACACCATTATAACAAGATGATAAATATTGATTGATTACGATAGAAAAGTAAAGATAATCAAACAATTTTTCAGGACGAAGCCCCTAAGACCGACGAAAAGAAAGAGTCGGAAAAAGAGGCAATAAAAGACTCGTGGGATGCTGAGTCTTCAGAGGAAGAAACAGAACCTCCACCAAAGGAGGAACCACCGAAAACTCCCGTCAAAGAGGAGAAGAGGACTACACCTGAAACAGATAAAACAAAGGAGGTAATTTTAAAATGTTTTTAATGTCTAAACTACTTTTTATAGAGGACATTGCCTAGGGTAGGCAATGTCCTCTTTTACTTCTTATCGCTATAACCAATAGGATAGGAGTTGAAGCCGCGGGGAAGGCTAGTATTTTTAATGCGAAAGTGTATGATTTCCTGCAATCTAGGTAACAAATTTAAATTTAAAAATTAGCCGCGCGTTTATGTTATTAGGTATTAAGTGGGTCTTGCGTAAGAGTATGTAGTAACGAACAGATGGATATAGATGTAGGTAATATTGTTAAAGAAATTTATCATCATTTAATTATCCTTGCGATGATGATTAAGAAGTCGTAACAGCTTTTTAAAGTGGTCTTTAATTTTCAGAAAGAAGAAGAAGATGAAGACAGTTCCTCAGAAGAAGATGATAGTTCTGAGGAAGAGACCAGTTCTGACGAGGAATCTGACGAGGACATGACTGATGCACAGAAGAAGAGAGAAGTTATACTCAAGAGATTAGAGGTAATGTCTCTTTATTTATTTTTCACTGTAGTGTAGGTGTGTTACACTTCTGATGATAGTGGGATGCGAGAAATTACAAACACCAGGGTGCATCCCAATTTACCCTTACAAGCATTCAATTCACAGACGCAAAGTACAGGTACTATCGTCTTAGTTGTAACAGGGACATGGTACATTCATATTTAAAAAAAATGAAATGGTCAAATTTTTCTTTAGGTTCATAAAAAAATCTTCAAAACATTTCGAGTGGGATATCAAAATAAAGAATTTTAAATATATATATATATTTCAATGTAATTTGGAATAAGAAATGCAAAAAAACAACGTACATAAAAAAATAAACTTTAAAATTTAAAAAACCCGCCTGTAAAAAGACGGAAACTAAATACCCTTCACATTAAATACGCACAATTTTTAAGTTCAACAGAATTAATTAATGCGTCCGACTTCTCGTCTTTCTTTTATTGCTATTCCCAGGTTTCTTGATTTCATGTTTTATTTTAAAGACCAGTACCTCTTCCAGGCCATTGCGGTTGCCAAGATGACTTGACCCAGATACGAATAATACTCTATACATGTATGTTAAGAGTTAGTTTTTTGGGTTCAACCAAAATGGCAAAATGGAAGGGATCCGTTTGTAAAATATAAGCCCTAAAGTGCATTTTGTTAGAGTCCAGTGCCACAGTTTTTTCTTAATGAATTATACATACTCGTAAAACTGCTTTTTAAAACTTAAAAAATAGTTTATTATCAGTCAAAATAAGTTGTCAGTCATACAAAATTATGTACCTAACCAGGCACGTCAGTCATGCGTTAAAGTTGTATTCATTAATATTGCTCGATCGGCGATTGTTATCGAATGCGTGATCTGAAATGTATTATATCCTGTGAAGAATATTATTGAAATCACTTAACATTGTCGTATAGGCGTATTGCGTGTGTAGGTGTGAAATAAAAGATACATGTACATGTAATGCCAAGTTCGCACATAATAGGTAAAGCCGATGGAAAAAATGTTTTAATCATGAAATGAGTCAGTAAAGACATATCATTGGCGGCGGCGCAAGAGGAAAAGTTACGACGGTGACAAAGTTGAAATTCAGAAAGAGCACGCCTAAATTTATAATCACCATTTTTAAAAATTCCTAGGAATAGTACAATCCATTCTCTCTGATGTTGGTAGAGAGAGAATGGATTGTACTATTCCTACATCATAATTTTTGATCTTCAATGAGAGAGGCATTGATACTGGCATTGAAGATCAAAATTTATGATGTAGGAATAGTACAATCCATTCTCTCTCAGACCAACATCAGAAGCAGCAAGATATTTATGCCGGATGATCACGGCGCCCCGCAATGCCTCTCCCTCTAATAGAGACTAGATCATAAGAAGGCCACAATGGGGTTAACGTATCCTAATATGGATAAACTCAAAAAAGAAAAAAAAATCCTGTAAAACTTTCCAGGTAACCTCATTTTTCAGCACCAAATGAGTGTACTAAATAGAGTTTTCTTTTTTTCAACAGAAACGCAAACAAGACAATGAAGCGAACAAAACCAACAACCCGCTTCGTGCCTCGGTAGTTTGCGTACTAGGTCACGTAGATACGGGTAAGACTAAGATCTTGGACAAGTTGCGTCGTACCAACGTGCAAGATGGTGAGGCAGGCGGTATCACTCAGCAGATTGGTGCCACCAATGTTCCCATTGAGAATATTAAGGAGCAGACCAAACATGTTAAAGGGGTGAGTTTCTAAAGACATTTTGTATCTTACACTATAAATAGTTCTCTTTCTATCATTCAGACATTCACGATTGGACTTGATAGTTGCGCAAGAGATCCAGAATTATTTTAACGAGTTCTACAATGTCAGCTGGATAATTTATTGTTGTTGTATTCATATCCATTACTTTCAAATTTTGTAGGTCAGTGAAATATCGTTCAAGTTACCTGGTTTGCTGATTATCGACACGCCTGGCCACGAGTCTTTCAGTAATCTAAGGAATCGAGGATCTTCACTTTGCGATATCGCCATTCTTGTAAGTCACTTATTCATATGCCTTAGCTTTCATATTATTTTAATGCTACTACTGCTTATAGGTGTTGGGCAAAAATGAATAACTGACAGTGCTCTAAATTATCTCGGGTACGATTTCCAGCATTGTGATTGCTCAATTGACTGACCGCTCCTCTCAGCTCCAGCCCGCTCCGCGCTCTAAGGATTTTAATTTTAATATTTGAATATGGGATTACTAAAAGGATACTATTATTTGTGTATTTTTTTCCTTGTGTTTCAGGTGGTAGACATTATGCACGGTCTGGAACCTCAAACAATTGAGTCAATAAACTTATTGAAGCAGAAGAAAACTCCATTTTTGGTCGCTTTGAACAAGATTGACCGTTTGTATGACTGGCAAAGTGCTCAACGTAAAGACGTGAGAGATATCCTGAAACTGCAACAGCCTAACACTCAATTGGAGTTCGAGAAGCGATCAAAGGATGTTATGCTACAATTTGCTGAACAGGTATGTTAGTTATAAGGCTACTTTGAAACAAGATAAGTGCTGATTTAGGCCACCTGGAACTTTGACTAGAGTAACCTGTATGAAAACTTCAAGCAATTTGAATAAGCAAAATAGACTATTTGAATATATTTATATATAAATTTGACCTAGCAACGCAACGCAAATATTGTTTCCTCTTAATATATATTAAAGCTCTTCCGTCTATTCATATTATTCGTTGCCATTATAATCAGACTAGGCATCCATTCCGAATATAAGGCCGGGGTAAAAGTATTTTCGTATTTTTCATAAAAAGAAAAAAAAATAAGGTATAATTTTTTTTTTCATCTAATATATAAAATTCTCGTGTCACAGTTTTCGTTGCCATACTCCTCCGAAATGGCTTGACCGATTTTGATGAAATTTTGTGTGCATATTGAGTAGGTCTGAGAATCGGACAACATCTATTTTTCATCCCCCTAAGAGTTTGTTTGTTTGTTTGAACGCGATAATCTCAGGAACTACTGGGCCGCATTGAAAAAATATTTTATTGTTGGATAGCCCATTTATCGAGGAAGGCTATAGGTTATAACATCACGCTACGACCAATAGGAGCGGAGCAGCAATGAAAAATGTTGTAAAAAAAAAGGGAAAATTTACGCAGACGAAGTTGCGCGGGTCAGCTAGTTTATTTATAATATGCCGTTCTTACTCCACTTCAAAGATGGCACTGATTTTATCCGTGACAGCCCGCATCCAGAGCGAGCCTCATCCTTCACACTAAAATTTCCAGACGTGAAGCGCTTGAACCTCATTTGTGCTACTCGTATTGATTCCGCAATAGGTCCGTAAACCGCACAAATATTATTTGCGGTTTTCGTCGCATTTATACCTTTTTTGTAATAAAACTTTAAAATGTACTGAATTTCTTCCTCACATACGTTCATTTTGCTTGCTTGAAAGACGGGAACTATTTTTTTTTATATATTGCATCTTCAGAATGTCTAAATTTAATGGTATTAAAATCGGCCAGTTATATTCAGTACTGCTAAAGAGAATTGATTACTACAGTCCATCAAATCTAAGAGGTACCGTTTGACGTTTCATATTTTTCAAACCGAAACAACTTTGTTCATACGTACATTATTCAGTTTCGATAACCTTTTTCATAAAACCATGAATTTAGAAAGATTTCATTATTGTATCTAAAAATGTACAATTCTTAATATCTAAATGTAATTGAAAACTTTCAAACAAAGCAAAATAACACATATTTACACAGTAAATAATTTCTAATAGTTATATTCTTGACCTCATTACAAAGTTACGTAGTTAGGTCACTGCACGTAGTGTTGCGACTCTTCGGATACACTTGTATGCAAAAAAATCGTTTACATATACGAAAAATCGAA
The DNA here is from genome assembly GCA_945859575.2 of Herminia tarsipennalis. Taxonomy (NCBI): domain Eukaryota; kingdom Metazoa; phylum Arthropoda; class Insecta; order Lepidoptera; family Erebidae; genus Herminia; species Herminia tarsipennalis. The sequence goes on from OX243830.2 coordinate 31,209,859, forward strand.
TGTATTATTTACAAATTACACTTGACAACCAAACAAATATTTTTTCATGTGAATGGGATTTATCTCACATATTACGATTACATAACTATAATCAGCTCGGCGAACCTTGATCCCTATGACAGTTCATACTAGTGACGGGTCGTGTCGATATATCGCAACTTTTTATAGGCAAAGGCGTGACTTGCATTCAGCCACATCGATAAACATGTTTTTAAAATATAATCTACATTACTATAATTATAATGCTTGTTATATTTACAAGTATCCGTGTATTTGTATATGGGGTTGCCAATATTCCGATGCAGAGGTAACATGGTCGGACTGTATAATTTTAATGTGAATTAAAATTTTAGTTATAGCAACACTATCTGATCTGTCACTACGCTAGTACTGTCAGTTCGCTACGCCAGTACGAGTCTTGTATGCGCCACGTGTTTTGTTGTGTCATCGGAATCCTTTGTTTGTTACTATTGTTGTTTTCTGTTTTTGTTATTGTTGCTGTTTTGTTTTTGTTGGTGTTTCAAAATGCCGAAAAGACTGAGAAAAGCTACCGTTTCCCGAATTACAAAGGAGAAGTTCGGCGAATCGTCGATGGAGGAGAACAAACTATCAACTCCAAAGAAGAAAAAACATAATAGGGCACGACCCGTAACTAACCCCGATGATTTCGACATGGCAGCGATACGAAACCATATTTACGGCTATTATTTTCGAGGTGAACTGCCGACTTGCACAAAATTATTAGCGTCGCTGAAATCGGTTGATTTATTTAAAGGTGGATTCACTTCTCTCAGACAGGTTATAAAAAAATGTGGATTTCGTTATGGGAAGTGTGACAAAAGAAAAGTGATAATGGAGCGGAAGGACATTGGATTGATGAGGTGTGATTTTCTACGACAAATAAAAAACATCGAGAACTGGGACAAGGTGGTTTATCTGGACGAAACGTGGCTCAACGCCAATCACTCAGTCTCCAAAACATGGACAGACGACACAGAGAAATCCTGTACCAAAGCACCGCACCTGTAGCACCTGTAGCAAAGCAAAGAGTCTGAGACGCAATCGGTGACATCTTTGTCAGATTCAGATTAATGTATATTAAAAAATCATAAATAAACCGCTTTTGTTTTATTTGAGTAGGTATATACAATAAATTTGTTAAATCTCCTTTATTTTATTATCGCAAACAACTTAAATGATTATAAATCTGACACTAAGAGCGTAGGTACTCTATTGATGTATTTTGTACACTCGTTTCCATTTTCGATATTTGTTTATCGATACTTTTCCGCACTAGTCGATATCTTCCAAACGGAGTAACTTTTGCAGGACGTCAACGTAAAGTCTGATTGAGATAATTTCTTGTAAGTGTTAATAATTATTATAATTCTAACGGGATATTATTGTAATTGCATATATCTGCCTAAAATTAATAAATATCATTTTTAGACACCGCCAATTCGATTATAATATAACGGTGACGCTACTACAAGGTTGTGTCGTGGGAATAACTGTCAGTGTCATAGGGATCAAGGTTCGCCGAGCTGATTATAAATAGTTATGTAATCGTAAAATATGAGATAAAACCCATTCACCAAAAATACGTATTTATAAATCAAATATATTTGCTTCTTTAAAAAGTTGTCGAAAGCGATTTGTCGATTTTTGATTTTCGCGCCCAAATAAGTCGGGGTTTCTCGCGCTAACGCTGTCGAAATAGTAAATGGAGTCAGGGATAGTGTTTTTTACATTTATTTTTGTGTATGATAGTATGGGTTTGCATATTACAGAGAAATAAACAAATTTTTAACAAGCACATCCATTGATTTTACAATTACAATTTTTTCTTCTAAGTCTTATTTCTACGTCTAAAACTAATAAAAATAAGGTATGTAAAGGGTCTTTCAAATAGAGCGGGTCGATATTAATAATCTGTGGCGGCCATTTTGATTTGGCGGCATCTGTCAAATCTGTTTTTTCTTATTCAGTCACTGATGCCAAATCACCATGGCAAGTTACACGGTTGAGCAGCATGTGCAAATGATAAAACTTTATTATCAAAATGAGTGTTCGTTAGTGAAAACGTTGCGCGCATTGCGCCCATTTTACGGCAGACGCGGTGGCCCTTCAAAGTCTACTCTCCAACGATTGGTGACTAAATTCGAGACGACCGGTTCGGTAAACAACCAACCAACACCTTTACGTCAAAGGAACGCCAGATCGGCCGAGAACATCGCCGCTGTACGTGAGAGTGTTCAGGAGACTCCGAAGCAGTCGATTTCTCGCCGTGCACAAGAACTCGGCCTTTCGCAGACTTCAACTTGGAGAATTTTGCGTCGGGACTTGGGTCTGCATCCATACAAGATCCAACTGACCCAGGAGCTCAAAGTTAATGACCATAGACAACGCCGTGTGTTCGCTGAATGGGCGTCGGAACGCTTGGAAGAGGACCCCGATTTTGGCCAAAAAATAATCTTTAGCGACGAGGCACATTTTTGGATGAATGGTTTTGTTAATAAGCAAAATTGCCGTATATGGGATGACCACAACCCACATGAGGTTCACCAGATGCATGCACAAAAAGCAGAGCAATGCATCCACAAAAAGTAACTGTTTGGTGCGGTTTCAGCCGGATCTATGCAGCAGAGTCATTAAAAATTGGACCTCTCGGATTTGTGCCACCATGCGAAGCCGCGGCGGACATTTGAACGATGTCATATTTCATGCATAATGGCATAAACGGGCCTTTCAAATAAAAAATAAATTTCGTTAATATCTCACACACATCTAGTTTTATTCAATTTTAACATCGACCCGTCTTTGTTGAAAGACCCTGTAGAACCCATTCACAAAAATGTTGTTGCCTGATGTTATAAATTAACGACGTTACTGCGCGACCGCATAATGCACTGAATACACAGATACCCTAAAATAAATTAATTTAATTATTTTTAGGTCAATAGGCAAAATCGCAGGTGTCCAAGTCTCTACAATTTTTTTTTTCTGGCAACACTGCCAACTACAAGCGCACGCGGTCCGCTCGGTCGGTTCGGCGTCAGCAGTCTCTCGCCATCTTGGAAGCTGACTGTGCGCGTACTTGCTTTCTCGTTTGTGTTTTACAATTTGTGACTTGGCTATTACTTTTCTGGACTGATCATTCTTTATCCGTTTACCTTGGCAATATTTATACTGGACTCCGAACTAAGCAAGTGTTTATTAATAATGTCGAAAAGAGGACGTACTTTGAACAGCCAGGCTCGTGAATTGGTGGTGAAATTACACGAGTATTTTGAGCGTGAATCTCAAAATGGTGGACTTCTACTGCCAGTTACACAAGTTCGGGATCGCGTCGGTGAAGCTCTCGGTATTGGTAGCCGCACCGTTGGCAAAATATTAAGTGAAAAATATGGGCCTTCGGGGAGTGACAGTAACGTACTTCACACACCGAAAAAACGAAAAAGAAATAAACCTGTGACAGGCATCGATGAATTCGATAGTCATGCTATTAGAAACCATATATACGGGTATTTTACAAGAGGCGAATTTCCAACATTGGCAAAGTTATGTGCAACTTTAAAAGATGCCGGGCTGTATAAGGGAAGCATAGAGTCGTTGAGAACGGTAATAACAGGAATTGGCTTCAGATACAAAAAAGTTGACAAACGAAAAATTGTTATGGAGCGACATGACATAATTATGCAGCGACTAACATTCCTGCGCGAAGTTAAACAAATTATAAACTGGGATAATGTAATATTTTTGGACGAAACCTGGCTAAATTCCAACCATTCTGTGCCGAAAACATGGACTGATGATTCTGAAGCTTCGTGCTCGAAGGTGCCGATAGGAAAAGGTGGACGCCTCATAATATGCCATGCTGGGTCAGCGTCTACAGGCTTCGTGGAAAACTCTTTATTAGCTTTCCAATCCAAAAGCACTAAAGAGTATCATGAAGAAATGGACGCAGTAAGGTTCCGAGAGTGGTTCTTAAATTTATTACAGAATATCCCTCCTAACAGCACAATTATAATGGATAATGCCCCATACCACTCTGTGCAAATTGATAAAGCACCTACGTCAGCCAATAAGAAAGCAGATTTGGTGGCATGGCTGCAAAGAAAAGGAGTGGATGCCGACATGTCACTATTAAAAGCTGAATTATTACAGTTAGTGAAATTGCATAAACCACCAAAACCGACATATGTAATTGACCAATTGGCCGAAGAGCACGGGCACAAAGTCATACGACTTCCTCCGTACCATTGCCAATATAATGCCATTGAACTGATTTGGGCCCAAGTTAAAGGTAATATTTTATAATATTATAATAATAACACGAGTACTTCTAACATTTATAATTTAAACAATGGTTTTCGTCTGCTATCAAATAGTTACATTATTGTTTTACAGGTTATGCAGCAAGACACAACACAAAACCACCCTTCAGTGTCAAGAAAATGGAAGGTTTATTAAAGGAAGCATGTGCCCAAGTTACACAGGAAGATTGGAGTAAAGTAGTACAAAAAACAAAGAAAATAATAATGGACGACTTCGAAAGAGACGTACACTTTGATAATGTAATGGACAATCAACTGGTCATTAATTTAAATGACGATGATGACGAAGACGACGATACTAGTACTAGTAGTGAATAAAAAAATATCCTAAACATTTCTTTTATTTAATTATAACAATTGATTTCTTAAAATTCGGATATTATAGTAATCGATCTCTTAAAGTTCGGATATTATAGTAATCGATTTTTTCATCCCATCCCTATCATTCAATTGTCAGAACTGTCAAACGGTACTTCTTAGATTTGACGGACTGTAACAATACATTCAAAATACGAAAATACTTTTGCCCCCTACCTATTATATTAATTATTTATAGGTACTCGCAATGGAACGGATTTTGATGTGACGACTTTATTTTTAAAAGCACAAGAAAAACGAGGAAATAATTCTAGAAAGGCGCCTCATCAATTTTGAATCCTAAAGACGTGTTTTTATCACTATATCTGCCTTTCAAATTGCAGCACCCTTACAAAATTCAATTTTTTATTAAAGATACATTTATTACTCCTCAGGGTTTGAACGCAGCATTATTCTACGAGAACCCGGACCCTCGCACCTACGTGTCCCTAGTACCAACCTCAGCAGTGACGGGTGAAGGAATGGGCAACTTGCTCGCTATGATCGTACAAGCGTGTGAAGGACCGTTACACAAGAGGCTGATATTCTCGCAGCAATTACTTGCTACTGTGCTTGAGGTTTGTGTTGTGTACTCAATATTTGGTTTTTATTTTTTCTTACAAAAAATCTTTTAAATATTATTTTATTTATTTATTTATTTATTTAAAACTTTATGCACAAAGTTGTACAAAGGTGGACTTAATGCTAAAAGCATTCTCTGCCAGTCTACCTTAGGGTGATGTTGAAATGGAATGTGTAGGGGCAGTAACCTAATTGTAAAATAAGAACTTCCTTATTATTCTTACATAATACACAAATAAAAATAGCTAGATAGAGAATATAAAATAAATACTAAAATCCAATATAACTATACAATAGTATACATACTTACAAAAATACATACATACATATATACCTATATACATAACTATACAATAGTATACATACTTACAGCAATACATACATACATACATAAATAAATACATAGATACAGACTAATATTTATGTTACTAATGTTGTGATGATTCAGCTGATCCATCAAGGAATAAAGTGCGTACCTTCCATTTAAAATTAAGGCGATTGGGTGCCATCCTAATTTCGGGGGGCAGGGCATTCCAGAGAGAAACAGATTGAACTATAAAAGAGCATCCGACGAATCCAGAAGAATGAGCAGGGCATAAAAGAAGTAGATTGTCGGAAGATCGAAGATCTCTACTGTGATTTGAGTGCAGGTACTGAAAGTAGGAAGTCAAGTAAGAAGGGGCAGTAGGAGAATTAAGAATAGAATAGAGTGTAGTGAGAGCGCGTAAACTATGTCGCTGGCGAATAGGGAGCCATTTAAGTTCGGAACGGTAGGAAGAAACATGGTCATACTTACGAAGATTGAAAATGAATCGAATGCAGTTATTTAGAAGTCGGTCAAGTTTATTAAGGAGCTCTGCATTCAGGTCAAGATAGCAAACATCACCATAATCAATCAAGGGGAATATTAGCGTTTGGACGAGCATTACTTTAGTTTTATAAGGAAGAAAGTTCTTGAGATATAACGCCCGCAAAGTACCCATAACCTTTACATTTGTTATTTGAGTATGCCAGTTGAGGGTGGTATCAAGGAAAATCCCGAGATTCTTAACCGAAGAATGTAACGCGATAATGGAGCCGTTAAATATGACAGGTGGTAATGTGTCGGTGTTCAATCGAGTTAAAAGGCGTTGACTCCCTATCACAATGGCCTGACACTTAGACGGATTTATAGTCAAACCAAACTTGTCTGACCAGGTCTTGACAGCGTTAAGGTCCCCATTAAGCGTAGTGATGGCCTCGGATAAGTTATTCACATTGGCCTGGGCATATAACTGCAAGTCATCTGCGTAAAGATGGAACGCACACTGAAGGACATTAGTAATGAGATCGATAAAAATAGAAAATAATAGAGGAGAAAGAATACCGCCTTGAGGAACACCAGCGTCAAGATCGCGCCAACTCGATAAAGTATCACCCACGCGCACGGACTGCTGGCGTCCCCGAAGATAAGATGAGAACCAGTTTAAAGAACCTGCCGAGAACATCAGATGAGATAGGATAGAGAGTAAGATATCATGGCTGACAGAATTGAAAGCATTAGAAAAATCAACCAAAACTAAAACCGTAAAAATATTACCAGTGATAAAAATGAAAAGTTAATTATGTTTAGTATATTTTGAAATTATGTCAATACTAAGTCGTTTGCCTGTACATCCTACAGGATACTGTAGCTATTGTATATGCTTCATATTTATCTATACAATATTATAAAGCTGAAGAGCTTGTTTATTTGAACACGATAATCTCAGGAACCTGGTCCGAATTGAAAAATTATTTTACTGTTGGATAGGCCAATTATCAAGGAAGGCTATATGTCATCACGCGCTGCGACCAACAGGAGCGGAGCAACAATGGAAAATGTTGCAAAAACGGGGAAAATTTACGCAGACGAAGTTGCGCAGGTCATCTAGTCTAACATATAGTGCTACTTAACAGACAGTCAATTATTATTATTTATTCTATAAAGTCTTGTGGGACTTTGATAAGCTGTATATAATTTAAAATCCTCTAAATTGTATTAGTTAGTTATATTTCGGGACTTAATCGCGTGAATTATTTAAAGGTACGAACCTTTTATTTACCCGACGTTTCGATCGAATTGCACCGATCGTGGTCACGGGTCGACTGATGGCAGCTTAGCGATGTCTCCGTGAGGCGCGGGGTTTTCCAACTACCCTCACCTGGTCTTGATAATTTTGATAATTTGTACTGTCGGTACTTCTACACACTACACTTACAACGTCTTTACACTGAGGCGCGGTGTCTTTACGGCTACGATTACATTTGTTGATAACAGGGTTCCAAGATGGTGAGAGCCGGTATCCATCTTTTCGGTTGAAGTTCTTATACTTCTTGATCTCAACCGCCTCGCGTACTATCCTGGAATAATAATGGCGATCGGAGGCAAGTACCTGTGGCTTATGCAATTCTATCCAGTGATTTGGTCCTGATTCCAACAAATGCTTAGCGATAGCAGACTTGTAAACTTGACGGTTTTTTACAGCAGCGATATGTTCCTTGACCCTGTCTCCGATTGTCCTTTTGGTTTGTCCGATATAGGACCTACCGCAACTGCAATCCACCTTGTACACGCCAGGTGTTTGGAGCGGAATAACATCCTTTGCCGTTCGTAAAAGCTTCGAAACCTCTAAATTGTGTTCATATCTCTCAGGTGAAAGCGATCCCAGGTCTGGGCACCACGATAGACACGATCCTGATCAACGGCACGCTGCGCGAGGGCGACACCATGGTGCTGGCGGGCACGGACGGGCCCATCGTCACGCAGATACGCTCGCTGCTCATGCCGCAGCCTATGAAGGAGCTGCGGGTCAAGGTGCGTGACTTACTTGTTTTAGAGGTGGACCGACTAGTTGTAAAATGTCATTTTTTGTTAAATTTGAAGTTAATTTTGATGGTTAGTAGATACAAAGAAAGAGTTCTGTTCACTGCTCGTGTCCGACTGCTACGCAAGAGGTCGTGGGTTCGATTCCGACACGTGACACCACTTTGTGTGATCTACAAATTGTTGTTCCGAGTCTGGGTGTTCTTTGTGTCTGTGACTTGTATGTTTGTAAAGTCCCCCGCACGGCTTGTACCCTACTGCGGGAATCATCTTATTTAACAAGAAATAAAAAGAAAAAATAATTAATGTGTCTGTGTGTGATAGGACTTGTGACAAAAACGGAACTGTAAATTTATACTCATCTAAACAAATAAATAAAATTGGGTGTCTGTTTGTAATGTCAAAATAACAGTTTTTTACTAAATGCATATGAAAGTATATCATATGGTACATACTTATTTGTTAAATACTTTTAAACACAGATTTTATTTTTTTGTCTGTCTATCGGTCTGTCTGTCTGCTTGTTCCGGTTAATCTCCGAAACGGCTCGATATATTTTTATGGGACTTTCCTTGTCAGACAGCTGATGATGTAAGGAGTAACATAGGCTTACTTTTATCATCAACAAAAATTTAAAAGCGATGTTCTTTTGTTATAAGAACCAAATATATACATTTCATATGCATTTAGTGAAAAAACTGTTATTTTGACATTACAAATAGACACTTCAATTTTATTTATTTTGTATAGAAGTTAATTATAGTATAAATTAATATTTTTTATTTTAGAGTATAAAAACTTGTAACTAATCGCCAACCACAATTGTACGGTCGAATTGTCGGCTTTACTGACTAGTTTCGGCACATCTCTATTTTTGTAATTTTAACTTGTCATAGTTATGAAAACAGCACTTAGCTAAACTTATGTTTTCGATGCATTTTTAGAACGCCTACATTGAACACAAAGAAGTGATAGGCGCTCAGGGTGTGAAGATCGCTGCCAAGGAATTAGAGAAAGCAATTGCTGGACTAAATCTATATGTGGCTCAGAAACCAGACGAAGTCGATGTATTGAGGTAAGTTTTGGTAAACGAATTTAAGGTGTAGTCAAATTCGAGGATGTTACATACAGGTGATTGAAGATACATTTTTTAAAAATTGTATTCCACATTCACTCCAGCTAAGCTATACTCAGTGTTTTAACTAATTTTGTCTGTATTTT